>JAPYZN010000071.1:0-68673 GCA_030522865.1 Psyttalia lounsburyi
AGATGATGGAGGGCTTGTGGGGCGGCGAGGGGGAGGTTTGATTGGGGGTTGGGCTGGGGATTAGGGAGGAGTGATTTGGGGGATGGGGTTGTTATGATTTAGGGGTGATTTTCCGGGGTGTGAGGAGATCTGGAGAGGGCTCACTGTTTGTGGATTTGTGGTTTGATTTTTTTTTTTTGTGGTTTTTGTGAATGTTTTGGTTACGAGAGTGGATTACTCGCAGCGGAAGGTAAAGATTAGGGGCTCAGGGAGAACTCAATTCCCGGGGTGGAGAGGAGGAACCGTGGGGATGACTTTTGGGGATGATCGAGAAATTTTTATGTTGAAAAAAAATTTTTTTTTGCCGGTTTGATTGCCAATGGCCCATTTGAGTAAACCCTTTTTGAATTCACTTTAAAAATGATAAAAAAACATATCTTTTTAAATAATCGTTTGAATATTTTAATAATATAGAGATAGATAAATGCATTGCTAGTTATCCTGAATTTTTGAAGAGGCAAATAATTCTGAGGTATCTCATGACAAAAACCTTCATCTCATGATCTTAAAATGATCTTTGCATTTAATATTTTAGAACTGACTTTTACCCTGAGTTAAAAATTTAGCGAATTTAAAATTAGTTACGACTGTCGAGGAGTCTTGAAGAAAATTTGACACTCAGAGCGAAGACGTCTCATTCTCCACCAATTCAAAAGGATATAAACATTCTGAGTCTTATGGGCCTTATCGTCAGAGTCATCTGGAAAAAAATCAGCTCAATCCCTTTTTCTTATTATTTATTTCAATTAATAATCAATTGTAGAGCATCTTCACTCATTTATATTGCCACACTCTTGACAGGCCTAATTAGACCTTTCTCACGGTTAATTAGTTCCTCCAGAAGACATTTTTTTTAATTTCAAAAGTCTCTGCAAACATTTGATTAATTCAAGAGATACTTTCAGGCCCTAAACAATTTTTTAAAACACTTTAGACTTTCTGATCTTGAATTAAAATATTTGATCGCTTGAAATGCGACTTGACTTTTACTGGTAAATTTCACTGAAATTCCAAAATTGGTTTCCGTTCCGCTGTCACAAAAATTTAAGAATTTCGACTGTTTAAAATTTATTTTCCCCGGAGTTTTGAATTTTAATGGCGAAATGCCTTGGGCTTCCAGTGAAAACTAAATGGGATAAAAATTTCCAAACCTCTGCCATTAATTCCAATTTTAGTAAAATTTTGCAATGAAAATTTCCAAAATTTCGCCAGGAATTCCAAAAGTCCTATTTTTGAAAATCTCAGAAAATCGCCTGGTGATGTCCAACAATTCGGCCAATATTGGGGATTTAAAAAATAATTTCGACACGAAATGCTGGGCCACTGAGTCGTGGATGATATTTTATTTACAAAAAACTAACCAGGTGAACGCACTCACTCGTGACGTGTATGGAACGCGGAACCCCGGGCGTTGCACGAGACAAATGACCGTCTGCTTGGCCGCAAAACCACCATTTAGATGTGACCGCACGATCTCGTGAGATTCCCTCAAATTTTAATGGAACTCAAAAATATATCCAAATAACGATTTCGTTCATTTCACCCTCGAAGTCATCGGAAATAATCGGAAGTTCCAATTGATTCATTCAATTTTACAATAAAATAAAATTATTTGAACTATTTCAATGCGTCGAACCATTTTCTAATCGACCATCGAGATTAGAAATTAAAAAAATTAAATAATAAATTATTTTCAATGTTCAATTAAGAATTAAAAAAATTATCTATTGCAATTTTATCCTATTATTTGATTCAATTAACGCAATAGTTCAGTTTTCATAGATAAATAAATTCATTAGTATTATTGGAAATTGTTGGCGCATTTTTTAATTATTTTAAATTATTAAAAAAGTTTAATTATTTTCAATATTTAATTAAAAGGGATTGTAAGGAATCGAATTGGATTACTGGGATGTCCTTGCTAGTTCAAATAATTTTAATAAAAGAGATTTTGCGAGGACGATCAATACCATTCAAGGATCTCTAAAAGAAATTACGAGTGAAAAGTTCGGCAGACTAGCCATGAATAAATGAAGAAGATGTCCGGGGGTTTTGCGGCCGCCCATGACGAAAGGGGAAGGGGGTGTGGAGGGGGCGAGGAGGGAGGGGGGCAGAGGAGAACAGAAGAGCTCCTTCGAGAAGTCAACGTCCGAAGATTACGGCAATGACATTCACTTTTTCTCACCAACTTCTGCGATCATTTTTTTTTCCGCATCTCGGATTCATCATCTCCTCAAGAGCGTTCTTCGAGGTGGGAAAGCTATGGAGAGAAAAATGCTTTTGAATTTTTTCTCTGAATTTTTATGAAAATTATAATAGAAAGGGCAATCAATATTACTGAAATTGGAATTTAAAGTAAATAATTAGTTTCGGGATAATTACCAGTTATTGGGTTCCACGATTTAAACAAGTCATTTAATTTCCCAAAGACGTAAAAATAATTTGATCATTTCCATTAATTTCCGATGAGTGTGATCTCCGAAATGTGAGTGCATAGGCCAAATATTTTCCTCCCATTTTCTTAAAATTCCAGCGATGGAACGCGAAGTGAGAATGCCATCACGTCTCATGAAAAACTGGCGGACGTGACGAGAAAAAAATCGGGGAAATAGTGTGCGCCACCGGAAGACGATGAGCCCCTCAAAGGGACACAAAGAGTTATAGGGGGGCAAGAAGTGAGCGAAAAATAGTAGAAAAAAAAATATAATAATAAAAATATTTTATTGATAAAGTGATTGAGACGAACAACTGAACGAGAGATGATGAGATTTTGTGATACAGTGGACGTGATTGTTGTTGTTGGTATTAAAAAATCGGGGGGGACACGAATTTTGGGATAACGACGTTGTACAATGGATGTTTTTAAAATCGATCAGTCGCTGACGGCTGGACTAGGTAGCGCACCGGCGCCAGACACTCTAACGCCGGATGTGTCATTTGATGCCGGAAGTGAGTTCAATCTTAGTTTCTTCGATGGTCCTGAGGATAATAGTACACAGGGTTTCAGTGATCCTGGATCTGTTGGTAGTGCTAGTGCATCACCACCGCCTGGTACGCCAGGAACTTTAACCGTTACACCGTCAAATGCCAATTTGCCGATTGTACAGGTGCCCTCTGGTATCGTCATTAAACAAGGTTCGTGATAATTCATCCTGTTGAATTTCTATTTCACTGAGAGAAAAAATTTTCTCTGCTGAAAATACATTCATTCCACTCAAAAAAACTCGATGATATCGATATTTTCCACGTGATAATGCAGACGTTTCTGAGGAAATCTATAGTTTGAGGTAAATTAATTTGTTCTGCTCGCGAAAAGATCACCCAAAAGATTTTTTTTTTCACCTAAAACTTTTACTTGACGGTAAAAGCTTTGATTTCCAGTCAAATATATCATTTTCAATATAATATTTGGGTTCTCGGAGTTTATTAAAAAATATGTGTATTCTATGCAACTGGTAAATTATCGAGTAGAAATAATGAAACTTTCACTGACGGAAATTTTCTTCTGGGAAACAATTTTCATGAGCTGAAAAAAAAATTTCCAGCTGAATATGTATTTTTTCAGCAGAGCAAATCTTTTCTCTCAGTGTTCAAATAATGTGAGGCAAAAATTGATTTTTATTTCTTCACACACAGCACTCGCGAGAATCCCCTGCGTAACTCTTAAATTCACTGAAATCAATGTTGTCCATTAAATAATTAAACTCCCGTCAAATCTGCCTCACCTCAACCTCCCAATGTCCCCAAAACCTGGCGAGTAACGAGGTGATAACGACTCTCCCAGCCGACAAAAAAAAAACAATGAAAAAGAGAAAAAGAAGAAAAGCCCAATTGACTCGGAAATTAATTCAACTCTCGGGTGTACATTACACGGGAGTACGTTCATAAAAGAGCTCCGAGTGAAAGGGACTCATTCCCCTTGATGCCGGCCCCCCCAGTCCACCGACTCCGAAATATAATCCATTTGAGAGACTCGCTTTTCGGCCCTCATTCGCATTACACGTATAAATACGGGATGAATGTACCCAGAGTCACTCCCCAGAAATGAAATCGTAAAATTAATTATCCGACGATTAATTAACTACCGGAGATAACAGATCCGGTATACTCTGTGATGTTTGAATAAGCGACTGGTCTACTCGCCTCGTCTCCTCCGTCCGCCCTAATATTGGCATTTTCCATTTTCCCCTCCTTTTCTTTATTCTAGACCCGTTGGGATTTTCATGCATAGTCCGATCATCCGGAGATATTATTCATGTCGTTTGAACGTTGAGAAACTATCGAGGGCTCGATCTAAATGTCAATGAACGAACAAATAGAGTAATAGTTGAGGGGAAAATCCGGAGACGCGATCTCCGAGTCGTTTGACTGATTTGAGTGAGCCCGTTTGCGTGAGTCAAGTCGAAAAAGTTTGATTGGGACTTGAGAGGGAATTTTAGAGAGTGAATCGCGAGATTTCATCGGTTGTACTGAATGCGATGGGTCAAAAGGAAAAATTTAGGTCGACGACTTTAAATGGCCGATCGGATGATCTCGTGACAGCAGTTGACTCGGGACCATTTGACTCGTTGCAATCGAATGATTCAGGGGACTCCGGCTATTTTTTTTTCCGATTAAAACTGAATCACCTGATGCCCCGCGACTGAAGTTGAATAGATTTGACGGGATAATGTGGCGTCAATGAGCCAAAAGGGATAAGTCGGGTCATTAACCGAATGACTTCATGACACCAACTGACTTGAAACGATTGAATTAATTTCAGCGAGATTCTGTGGGTCAAGCGCCTCCACGGCGAAGCCATTCCCCCGCAAATCCCTCAAAATTGCTTGACCAACGATCCCCCCCAGCCGATAAAATTCAAATTCCAAATTTACAGGCGCTCAAGGTCCCCCGCAATTGCCGTGTCAATAAATTCCAACGATTCTTTTTGGGGAATTTACGAAACTGACTCAACGCCGAGTCAAAACAGAATAAATTATGCCGCGCTGTACCTTCGTCTGTGTATGAAACACGTACAAGACTTGTTTTCAGTGTCAGGGTCATACGTGCGGGGCATTGAGCACCCAAAAGGCCCCGAAACAGGCCCAATAGGCGTCGAAATACTATTACACAACAATTTTTATGACTACCAAATACTCATAGAGAGAGAGAGCGCGCGAGAGAGAGAGAGAGGCCGGCGTCGTCCGGTGGAATGAGAGGAGAGGAAGTTTAAAATATCCAAACCGGTTCAAATCATTAAATTTACATCTTCCCATCCTCACATGCATTCAATCTGTGTACAAACCTCGGTGTGATGTGAACGTATGAGTCGCTGTGTGACTCATCCAGGTGCATTGCCCCAGCATCGAGCCTCTAGGTGTTCAATCATCAATTCTCAATTCATAAATTAATCTGTCACTCCGTGAAATTGTCTAAATCGAATTTTCCTCCAGATGAAAAGAAAAAAGAAATCAATATAATCATTTTTTCCCTGGAAAGAATAATAACAAAAATGCGGGGGCAAAACGGGTTATTTGTGTCTGCCTATCAGCAGCCCCCGGATGTCGATAAATAATTTTAAGCCGCGCATTTTTCAATTAAATTGGCGAGGGTAGAATTCTCAGTGTAGAAAGGAGAATAAAAACAATGTATAAAATACATGAAATGTCTTCCCAGAAATGAAATTATCGATCTCTCACCCGATCATTATCAATAATAATAATTGCATTCATACCCCTCCCATTAGTTTCTTCTTTTCATCATATATTCTTGCCCCCTCGGAGGTGCAATGAACTCGAGTCAAGCAAGCCACGAGGGACTAGTGTATATGATGGTGGGTATTGGTGGCGATGCTACCAATACAAACCACCACCAACTTAGCATCACGAGTCACGAGCCATACACACGGCCTGAAAGGAGGGCTCTTTCGTGTATGTAAACCGTGTAATGATTGTATCTCCATCCTCCTCGAGTACCGCGCCTCGTGGGTAACGTAAGTGGTCTATTGCATAAGTGTCGAATAATAAAATCGTGTTATCGGATGGAAGTTGGCAGGGACGATTGCGGGTATCGTCAAGTCCTCCGGGACAATTGTGGGATGAAGCACCCTTTGACCCTCAATTGGTGACCACTGGAGGACATGCCTGCGAGGGTGATGGTCGTTTGGTGATTGTCCATCCAATGGCGACATTTTTTTTCTGGGTCAATAATTTTAGATTATTGAGAGTGATACGGCGGGTCAAATAAACATCAGCAAATTAGGATGTATAATATTGTGGGTTAAAGGGAGAGGGTCAAATGGCACCTGATGGCATTTGTACAGTTTCACCCGGAATATTAATTGTCTTGATATTTTTTATTTGACCCACGCACTTTCAAATATTCGATTAAACCCATACTGTTTGCCTCGTGACAATTGACCCTCACCATTCCTCCCAGAATTGTATAATTGTTTTAAATCCGCTCATGCCAATACAATTACATAATTTCAATGGGTCAAATCGTGTGAATGAAATCCTGTGGATCAACTCCTATGGGTCAAATCGTGTGAATAAAATCCTGTGGGTCAACCCGTATGGGTCAAATCATGTGAATGCAATCCGGTGGGTCAACTCCTATGGGTCAAATCATCTGAATGAAATCCTGTGGGTCAAATCGTGTGAATAAAATCCTGTGAGTCGAGTCCTATGGGTCATAGTGGGTTAAAGATTGTAGGTCAAATCGCGTGGGCGAAATGTTATGGATTGCACCCGTCGATTTGACCCCCAATAGTGACCCTGCGATATTTGACCCACATCATTTGACCCTCACAAGTTCCCCGAATGAGTGGAGTCGTTTGAAATCGCTGGAAGTAATTGAAATCAATAATTTTTATTTTTCTAAATCGCATCGGGCATTTTTTCTGTGCACCCAACCCACTCAGTTGTCTACACCCAAGTCCCACGTACATACGCACGTGCGTAGAATACCAATACAAACATCCAAGATCCCATTTATGTGTGAAAGCAAATGGGGGGAAGGCAGGCCTCGACCTTGCCACCGTCGAACAGCTGGCTTGAGGGACGTCACTCTTCAGGTCATTTTTAAAATCCCTGGTCGACTCTTCCCTCGTCCTGCCCTTCATTCAGCCTCCACTTTTAATTGCAATCCGACTGGAATTAAAAATTAATTCAATGAACTGATGATTTTTATTGAACTCCTTCCATGGACTCTTTTTTTAAATTTGTTTGAGAGGAGATATCTCGGAATCTAGAGGAGATAGATAAATTTTGGTCTGATTGTTTATTGTAAAAAATTTCAAGAACTAAAGAAAAGGTCCTCAGATGAATTCTCATATTTCTGTTAGTATTCGCGATATTCTTGAAAAATCAACGTGTTCGGGAAGAGCCAATATTTTTCTGCGATTTTTGCCTTTCTATTTGGATGGAAATATCTCGGAATCCAGAGGAGATAGCGAAATTTTTATTGATATATTTTTTGTGGGAATTTTGCTATCTTTATTAGTATTTGATATATCTTTGAAAAACTAATGATCAGTCGAGCCTAGAATTTTCAATACATTCCAATTGACATTAAACTGTAATCCACTGAACCGATTTCATTTAATTTATTTTGAAGTTAACGTTGAGTAATGAGATTGGGTAGAGAACTTTCCTGCATCACGAGTTCTCTACAAACTTCTCCACCAATGAATCCATGTCTTTTTCCTCCAGACTCGACACATAAATCCCTAGGAGAGTAGACAGAGTGAAAGTGTGTGCGAGAGCAGGTCCAAGATATTTTTCTTGATAAACATGAATAACTGGTGCTTGTTTAGACAAAAGTCTCTGTAATTTTTTTTTGTCCACAATAATTTATTTAAAAATTATTAATGACTTGGAAAATAGATTTATCGCACTTTTAATCACATTTAATATGCAAAACACGTGTCCGCATGAATATAAAATCAGAATGAATGGAAATGTATGAGAGGATTTAAGGTGAAAAGATGAGTTATGTAATGTTGAATAGGGCCAAGAGAAAATAGACGGCGGGGGAAATTTTTTCTCTCTCTCTCTCCCTCTTTCCCTCTCTCTCATCGCCATTGAATCGTGCATACACAATCGAGATTGGTACTACTACAGTATCAGATGTGTGTGGATGCAAAATATCTTTTCTCAAGCGCTCAACGATTGCGCGAACGCGGAAGAAGTCTGGGGCTTAATGCCACTGCACGAGAAAACGCGTTTTCATACAACACGTAACACTGGGGATTGATGAAAAAACATGAGAGTTGCTTGGATGAAGATATTGCTACAGCCTGGGAATATATTGATTACACGTGAGAGAAACTTGTTGAATAAAAAAAAGATCCCCATTTTTTGACATTTTTTTCTCTCTATACATTTTAAATGGGGATATCTAGGGATCTAGAGTGGAGATAGTGGAATTTGTGTCAGGACGTTTTTTGTTGAGTATAGGAAAAGCCACGGAAAAGGTCTAGAGATAATATTGGCTATCTCCAACGAATTCTGAATTATTCAGAAAAAAGTGGAATCAGGTTCTGGAGGTTTCCTGGATAATTTAGCTTCAATTTTCGTTGAATATCTCGAAATCTAAGTGACGTAAGATAATTATGCTGAAAACCTTTTTTGGAGCGCTTAGAAATCTCCACAGAAAAGGTCATTACAAGAATTTCGCTAAATCCGTTGGATTCCGAACTATTCTCAAAAATCTAATTACCTATTTTGCAGAAGTCACAAAAATTACAATTTCCTTCACTATTTTCTGTCCACCTGACATTCTCATAAACACATATTTACGGCACAATGAATAATAACAAAGACAAGGTTTGACAAGTTTTCCCTCGACCTAGAGACTTTGATATTCCAACCGCTCGGATCAATACACCAAAGTTAATTACGAAAATGTGCCCTCCGAAGATGATACCAGCCATCAGAGCGGCATGAGGAAGTGAAGGACACATGGTTTATCGTGTCTGTAAAGAGAGTTTAATTACACCGGCTCGTTGGTGAATATAAACACACTTTGGTCCCGCAATACCATTGAGGACGCCCCTCGCCCCTCCATGAGGCCAGGTCTTTCAGTGCGCAGTCCCTCAAGAATTTCGCCCTGTATACAAGCCTCCCCGAAGAAGGGGTAGAATTATCGGTCGGATTACCAACTAATATTTTTTTTCAAGTTCAAACGACACGAAAACAGCAATTACTGAGCATTTAATTATTGCAAGATTCATTTTTAATTCTCTAATTTTTTTATATTTTTTTAAATTGTCCATAGTAGTTGGTGAGAGGCATCTTAAGTAAGCAGTTCAAATTCATTAATGGTAACTCGAGAACTCTTTATCTACAATACAATACCCCGTGAGGAAATCTCTTACAAGTTAAAGGAGGAGTAAAGTTGGAGGACAATATTTTTCGCCTATTGACGAATGTGTCTATAAAAAATTTAATTACACCGGCTCGTTGGTGAATATAAACACACTATGGCCCCGCTAAACCATTGAGAACACCTCTCGCCCCTCCACCAGGTCTGGCTTTTCAATGTGCAGTCCTTCAAGTATTTCGCTCTATATATAATTTTCCCGTTGAAAAGGGGTAGCAGTTGGATGACTGCTGGGATAACTAAACTAAACACTTGCGCGAACACTTTCGTGGGGACGGAGAAGGCTGCGATGAGAGAGGAAGAGAGAGAGAGATGGAGAAAAGGGGGAATGTGACGCTGGAGGGACTAAAATTAGATCGTCTAATATTGCAATGCGGAACACAAGTTTATTCTTGGGTATGGGGCGAGGGACCCCTCACTGGGTTAACGCAGCTTTTTTTGCAGGATTTTTTTTTTATGGGATGAAGATACCTTGGGACAGGTCAGGAATGATGGGGAATTAAGCGTTGAGTGATTGCTACTGATGATGATGACGATAATGATTTTATTCGCGGGGTTGCACTGCTCCTAATGACTCGACGTGAGGGTCAAATCGTATGGGTAACGTTTGATGATGAAGCCTGAGTGAACCCGAATCAAGTCTCAAGAGCAAGACAAATGCTAGTGTACAGAGAAACCCTTCGGCCATGAATTCTCAGCCAAAAGAGGATGGAAAATTCGGGGAGGTGGCTCAATAAATTTGTTCACTTTGTAGAAGTCAGGTGAAGCGAACTGGGGATAATTTGGAGGCAATGAATAATTTACAGAAATGTTTAAAAACTCGAGGTGAGCGCTCCGTCATCTTTCAACCATTTTCCGGCAGAGGGAGGGGAGTCCAAGGAAGATGGCGACAGCGACACCTGTTACCACTTCGTATTCTCCATCATTAAAGGAAATTGTCAATATCTTTTTAGGATTTCTTAAAATTTGGCCGGTTTCTCTTCGACTCTCGAGACATTTATGTCTGGAAAAATCGTGAGGATTAATCCCCGTGGGTAATATCTATTGACAAAGCCCGAATGATTCTCAATCGGGATATCATCGTGATTTCTCACGAATTGAGTCAGCTTTCCACTCTCCCCGATGGTAACGAGCATTCGTCGTGATGTGCCGGCTCTCGCCGACAAAGAACAATTTTTAGTTTTATTTTAATTCCTCCAGAGAGAGAGACTTTTATTATTTTTCGTTTGACTCCCTCTCTCTCTCTCTGTCTCGATGCTGAAGACAGTTCAGGAAAGTGGCGGAGGGAATAGGCTTCCAACATCGGCGCTCTTTGTTCGCCAGGCACGAGACGTTTGCTTGTCTTATGGCTCGAGATACACGGGGATTACGTACACATTGCATATGGGTGTGGCCAACAAAATGGGGGAGAGTAACCAGAGGTGAAATCATTTCAGGATTTTCCTCGCGAATTTTTTCACACTTTTCCTGCGGACTCTAAATCACCCAACGGCAAAGTAATCTAGAGTTGAGGAGCAGCCAATCAAAGAATTTAAATTTTTTTTTCGAACTATCCCCGTAAAACTGAATTCACAAATGATGGACAATTTTTAATTTTGTTCATGCCCAATTTGCGGGAGAGATATTAGCATTTATCACGAATCATTAAATTCTCCACAGATACCCTCAGGGCCCTCTTATTAGCTCACGGAGCCCCTCTCCAACATCCAATATTGACACTGAAATTTTTCAAAACAGATATCCCAGAGTGGAATTTTTTATATTGATGTTTACGTATGGAGGACCTGTTGGGCGATTTACTCGAGCATTCACCTTCGATTTCCCGTTATTCACGCACCCGTGCTTGTTCATCCTACATATAGCACTCGTCTCTATCCCCCCCCCCTCTCTCTCCCTCCGCCGAATATTTTTTTTTCATCCATTTGCATTGACCGAAGAAAAACAAACTTTATTAGCAACAACCGGACGAGATGGAACCGATACATGCAGGTCGCGGGTGTTGTAAAAAATAAAATAATCAGGAGGACATGGCGAAAAAAAATGGCATCCCATGCTCGGCGAACCTCATCGGTGTAGCTCATTGTTCAAACTCTTCGCTTCTTTTCTGTTTTCCGGTTTTCCGTTAACGAGAATAATTGCTCCCGGCGCTCGCGGCTTAGGGTCGTTGCACCAAAGTAAAACTAGCAAGCCGACTCGTGAGCGAGCGTCCAGGTATATAATCGAACGTGGGATCTCCATGCGGTTCATTCTCTTTCTTCAATTTATATGTGTGCCGGGAGAAATTTTCTGGATTTTTTTTTTCGGTGGATGTGAGGATTTTTCCGCGCGGGCTTTTCCCGGAGTCTTTGTTGTCATTGAGATGATTCATTTGGGGAGGAATTGGAGATGAGATGATATGTTATCTGGAGATGAAGAGCTTGGCAGATATGGGCGCCATCTTGTCGTGGTGGAACAGGAGTTCGAACATGGCGGCGCCTCCGCCTCGTATTTTCAAATGTCTCTCAGAATGGTTTATTCTCTTTGGATTAACCTCAACTCACTTTATACGATTTTCTCAGAGTGAACAAATTTATTGAGCCATCTCTCAGATTTTTTCATCCCCTGTAGATGCAGAATTCGTGATATCAATTTTTGACCCGAGACCTCCCACTCTCATACATCAAAAATGGCGGATGGTAGACCGAAGTTCGCCCGATGTTGGCCGACATACGACGATAATTAATAATTATTTGAATTAAAAAAATGATTGAATAATTTTTGTGAATTCGTAGGGGGTCACTGTCTGTACAAACCCCTCACATTTTTCCATCAATTGTCCGATAATTGGCCCGCACATGTCAGCCATCGAGTGACAATTTCACAAAGAAAACTCGCATGCAGGAGGGATGAAATTGCCCACTCCCTAGAATAAAAAAAAAAATACATTGCACAATTTGCGTAATCAGGAATTGTGTAACTGTCGATAATAGGTTAAGCCGGGTACGGGGGAGGTGGTGAAAGAAAGGCAATTGCACGAATAAAACAGAGAGAGAGAGAGATAACTGCAGATAGGAAAAGAACGAGGAGGACGTGTTTTCACTCAACGAAATGGATTACGGAGTTGAAAGGTTGCGAGCGCTATGGGGGAATAAATTGCCGTGAGTTTGCGCGAATAGAAAACCATACGCTGACAAGATACCAGCGTTGAGATACGCGGAGAGAAAGGGAAAAAGAGAGTCAGCTTCATTTATCGTTGTTGCTCTTTTTCTCTCCCTCTCCCGCTCTCTCTCTCTCTCTCTCTCTCGTGTTTACAGTCCTTTTTTTTCTCGTTTCGGTTTGTTTCTAAGTGGGCGAACACATAAAGGTTATAACGCGAGCCTTTTCCGGTATCGATAAAATTGGCTATCGATTTTATGGTATTATAAATGTTGGAAAAAAAACCGTGATGATTATAAATAAGTTTTTGCATAGATTTTTTTTCGATAGGGGTAATTTTTCAAAAGACCGTCGGCAGGCGATTTTACTTTTACAATTTTCTAGAACTCATCGGAGCTGTTTATTTTGCCATAAATATTAATTATTATTATGGTCTCAAATTGATTTCTATATTATTTATTATTGATTCATGAGTTCAAATTTAAGTCTTTTTTGCAATAAAGGCAGTTAGAGTCAAAATTCTTTATTCACTTGATTAACAAAATAATTTATTTAAAATTAATTCGGAAACCTGAATTAAATTTTAATTTTATGTCAAATAATTTATTTAAAAAAAATCCTAACATTTCGCAATGAGAATCAAGACAGAAAATTTTTTTTTTAATTCACGAGCCCCCTCATTGCTTTAGAATAAAAAAAGAAAAAAATTATTTTGAGCTGTCCAACTCATTTTCCAAAAGACTTCCGCGTTTTAGTTACCCAACACCTGTTCTATGTGTCTCGTTACTCGTCCATTTCTCCCACGAAGAGCGACCCCCTCACCTGCACCCGGTGATTCATCCGTCGTCTTAGATCCTCGAAAAGCCTCCCCCGCGCTCCGCCCCCGCCTCCCCCCGCCCCCCTTACCCTCGAGCCACAATTAAGAGTAAATCACACCACTTAACATTTGATAATGCTCAATTTATAACTTCCCCCGGCCTATCGCGCATGTATCGCTTGTGATTGCACAATCCACTCGAGTGCATGGACGCGGATAAAAAGGATAGGAGATCGGTGGGACTTTCGTATTGGGGAGATCGGCCGTAGAAAGTGCATTGAGAAAGCGACCGGGCGAATAAATGCAACGATAAATTATCGTCGAAGAATTGCCTCCACTCATGACTGTTTCCTCGGCACTTTAAACTCTACGAGTTTCTCAAAAAAAAATATAAAAATCAACTTTCATGGGAAATAATATTCGCTAATCCCAAGAATTATATTCACGTTCAGAAATCAATTTACGGAGACTCGAGTGCTTTTTTAATAAAAAAAAAATCAATCACACAATTTCCATTTTACCAGTTCTGAAATTGCGAAGAGAAAAATATTTTTAAAACAATAACAATAGTAGTAAATTAATTGTTGATAATTTATAAAACAATACTGGCGTGAGGATGGAATTATGTGGTCATAAATGAAAATTGAAGAAATAATTTTCATTAACCAATTATTCAAAATGAGCGTAACAATTTGTAATAAAAATGCAAGCGTCAGAGAATTTATTTCCGAATATGAAGGTTCATTGTTCACATCACAAAGTGACATGAATAAATATATCAGAGCATCCATTTTCGTATCGCTTTCAATATCCAACGAAACGAATAGAGGAGAATAGACCATAACACGGCAGTCTATTTCTACTCCCATCATTGGTCTATTTTATTTATGTCAAGGTATTGTGTATCATCTCAAGGTGGAGTGAAGTGTTCGGTTGAATTATCTGGCAAATGTGTTTCGCTGGAAAATGGAGAGAAAAAAATACTTTAATACTCGGAGAAAGAAAAAAATCGATTCTGTCAAAATAAAGTGCTTTCCAAGGAGAAGCTGAATAAAAATCCTCCTCTAAAATAAATTCCATCAGTGACTCCCTCCCTGCTGTTGCTGAGAGAGCGAGTGAAGCGATCGAAGGGCTGAGCTATTGGCGGGAGCTGTGAGCGAAGCGAGCCAGGGGGGCTGGGCCCCCCCGCGGGACTACGAGCGAAACAAGTAAACAAGTGGGGACAGAACCCCCGGGCAAGTGAGGGAAGTGAGCGAGAGAACGGGGCCTCTCGGGAAGGCAGGCAAAATGAGCGAGGGGGCGTGGCCTCCTGGGAAGGCGAGCGAAATGAGAGTGAGGGCGTGGCCTCCTGGGGGGCGAGCGAAGTGAGCGGAGGGGCGGAGCCCCCTGGGGATGGGAAAGAACGTCACTTCCCCCTCAAGTCTAAGTCTAATTCTACTTCAGTCCTGGCTTCAATTATTTTATTTTTATTGCAGTACATCATCTCAAGATGGAAAAAATTATTTCAACGTGTTCCACTATAAATATTGTTCCCTGCAAAATGGAGAGAGAATGGACGAGGTAAAAGACACTCCAAAAAGGGGGGGGGGGGCGGGAGTATCGATATTAGAGGAATGGCGGGACAATGCCTCCGCTGTAATAATGCTTATTCATGCAGCCGAGTCTCGGAGCTCTCGAGTGAGCGGCAATCATAATTGCCTCATTTTCCGCTGGTGTAGAGCAGCCGAATAGAATACCGGTGCATATATACGGAGATGTAATTATGGAGGAGAAACAAAGGGCGGAGCTCGCGTTGTAATTGTCACTAGCCACCCCTGATGGGCACTCAACAGTTTCAGCTGGAGATGGAGAAAAATATTAATTAGGGTGATTTTATATTTCGATTGAAGTGGGACAATGGGTAATTACGGAGAGGGTTGGGAATTTCAAGGAAAGCCTACCATTTATCGCGGAAACTACGGGGTTTACGGGAAAATGTATCAAGAACTTTTTAAAAGGTTATTAAATTTTCAATAAAAATGTTCTTTGACATTTTTCGCTAAAACCATTTATAATCAAGGTAATGGCACTCTTAACCTGGGATAAATCCTCAGACTCTCCCAAAAGTGATGATCTAGCAAAAAAAATGTCGGGAATATTTTCAAAGCTCACGAATTTTCTTCGGGAGAAACAAATCCCGGTCATTATCTCCTGCAATCATCCATTGACAATATAATTAAATATTCGATGACATGGTGAATATCGAATTGCTCCCCCGACGTATTTCCAATATCATTATTTCCCGCCGCAAGTACTCTCATTGTTTTATTGATCCGTAATTAACCAAATTAATCAGGATGTAGAAGGATAAATAGCGACAGTTGAGGTGGGAGGGGGGAGGTATCATTGATCTGTTTTGAATTTCTGATTGAATAACCAGGAGAAAACGGGTCATTAATTTGAAAACGAGCTCGAGGGGGTGGAGAGCGCCGAGTGGAGGGGGATTAATTGAAGGACGAAAATGACGAGACGAGGCGGGTTTGCGCTCCCGGCATCACTGGGGGGGGGGGGGAGTGTATAGAGAATACGTGTATTGTATACAGGACTCTCCATGACCCAGTTTTCGGGGATAGTATGGGGGTGAATCCGGTAGGAAGTAATTTCCGAGAAAATTTTGTCGTCAGTTCCGTTTGATCGGAAATATGATATTCGGTACTTGCGGAGTTGGGCGGATTATTTGTTTCCTTGAGTATAATGAAGATTCTTAGCATTGTATAATTATCGGGTGGAATGATAAAGGTAATTGTATCGCAATAAAATTAACAGGAAATCAAATCAATCGAACAATTTCCATTCGAAAACATTTTTTGGGACGAAAAAAAAAATTATTTTCAAAATAATAATAGTAATGGTAATAAATTGATGGCTGAAATTTTGGTATTGTAAAGGGGAATTTAGATTTTAACATTTCAATGGGGGAAAAAATCACTGGAATCGTGGCGAATATTGTGGGCGAAAAAAAAAATTCATTACATCCATAATTCAACGTTAAATTTCTATTAACGACTCGACTGAAATCCCACCGAACTCATTTGAACCTCCGCTAATCCCATAAAAACCTTATCTCGCTGAGGAAAAGAAGAAAAAAGAAATCCCACGAAATGCACATATCCGCTATACCCCCCCTTGAGTACAGCTGAAAAATTCCGTACGCACTGCCAAGTCTAGGAATCCCGTCGGACTAACGGCGAGTTTTTTCACTCGTCTGTCGGCCCGTTCAATGCACCGAGACGCGCCCGCCACTCCAGTCTCACTCCAATTTTTTCCTCCCCCCTCTCCTATTATGTAAACACATGAAATGGCAGTTCTAACGATATTCTCCATAAATTCCCCCTCTCACCTCCGCATTTTATTCACAAATAAAAATGTTCACGTGCAACAGGAGACTTGAAAACAACATTTACCCTTTTAAAATCTTAATTTACGAGATTAATCACACAATTCACGTGAAAAATTACGTAAATTGAGCGATTGATCTCGTGAATTACAGGACAAATTACGTAATCTACGGGCATTAGCATAGTTTTGCTCATAACCTTTTTTGTAGATCTCATTGCACTCCATAAAAAAGGTCTTTACCAAAATTTTGATATCTCAAAATTTTGAGCTGGTAATAATGAAAAAATTCAAAAATTTCAGTGACGACAAACAGTTTTTCAAAGATTTCCTTAAATCCGAGAGAGATAGCGCATTTTTGCTCAAGTGCTTTGTCATAGAGCGCAATGAGGTCTACAAAAAAAGTCTTAACCAAAAATATGCTATCTCTCGTAGATTCCAAGATATTGTCAAAAAACTAAGTCACATGACTGTTATTTTTACTGTTCATGGGATTTAATAATTTTTAATACATTAATAACACAAAGAATGTTGTAATTTACGTTTTTAAAATGGTCAGAAAAAATACGAGATTGAGATCGTAAATTACCATTTCAAAAGGGTAAATTATGCTTTCAAATCTCGTGTTTCGCGAGAATATTTTTCTGTGTATTCATGCAGAGTGCAGAGTGCGACTCCCCTTATGATTGAATTAAGAGTTCTCAAAATGGAAATACAAAATGGATGGATGTATGAACGGTACAATTGGCGGTGGAAAATGCATGAGAATTGAAGGAGATGCCTCTTTATTCGCACGAGAAACACTTCACGGCAGATATATTTTTATTTTTTCATTTCTTTTTTTTTTCCCCCCGCCGAGATTTTTCGCGTTTTTACCAGTGTCTCTGGGCTTGTAACGGTGATGGACGGCTCGCCGTTACAACTAGACGATCCTACGTTTTTCGACGAGACTATCCTCCAAAGGAAACACCGACGGGATGTGTCGCTCCTGCAATACGACAAACCGGTGGAAATATAAATACCGCTATATGTCGGGATGTGTCGATAGTTGGAGATTTTTTTCTTTTTTCATTGGAGGATTATTTATTGATAAGTCTAATGGCTGCATTGAGGGGAATTTTGAGGATAGAATTTGCCGACACACTTCTCGGAAAATTTTATTTTGCAATTTTGGAATGATCTTCGAAGACGAAGAAATGGAAAAATCTCCGCTACCTGCGACTTTCCCAATGACATCAATGAATCGGTAAATGTCAAGATTATGGTAATGAGAGTAATAAATTATCCATTTATGTTACAGAGCAACATTACGCAGCGGCAGACTCGAACAGTTCGACCCCGGCGAAGAGTTTTGTGCCGTGTAAGGTGTGCGGTGACAAGGCGAGCGGTTTTCATTACGGCGTTACCAGCTGTGAGGGCTGCAAGGTCAGTTATTTCATTAACAAACAAGGGAAAATACATATCTCAAATACCATTAAAAACAACCACTTCATCATGCATACACCTCCGTCGAGGCTATTCCATCGTCATTATTATTATTCGAAAAAGGAAAATGAATAAGTAATGGGGTTTTTATTGTTGGCAGTCGGGGAATCGCAAAACCCGGAAGCCCTTATACAAAGTTAACTGTGAACTGAGGTTTTTACCTTCTCTCTCTCTCTCTCTCACTTCATAATACCATCCTCAATCCTTTTTTATCGCTCAGAGCACGGAATGAATGAATAAAAAAATACTCGCCGAATGGAAATTATTTTTCGCAATTACCAGCGATTAAATTAAAAACTCTACCAGTCCCTATATATTTTTTTTCTATCATTCACCAAAATCTTTTTATTTTTCAAGTGCTAAAAAGTCCCTCTCTCCCTTCGACGCAATTTCTTCTGCCTCATCCGCTTCAAAAACATGCGCAAAGAAAAAAGAAAAACCGGATTTTGTCTTTCAAATTTCCTAGAAATTTTTCGATCCAAAATTTCTGAGAAATTTCTGAGAAAAAAAATTTGAAAAATCCATCTCTCGAGAAATAATGTCACAATGTCTGACTCAATACCAATTTTTCTACTGGCAATGTACAAAGTGAAAAGAGACAGAGCAGTAGCTGCGTTTTACCGCCACTACACGGCTCGATCGATCGAACGACACACGCTAGAAGGGAAAATGGTGGTGGGGGGTGAGGGTGCTTTCGAGCTTCAGCGGTGAATACTTTCGTGTTGCGGGAGAATAATCGGTCTCGGTCGAGGTCGTACAAGAGTGTGTCCTTTGCGTGAAATATTACGATTTTTTTTTCCATTATTTTGCTGGCCGAAAATAGATGAAATGCACAATTACTATTTTCCATTTTTTTTTCTCTCATTCTCGAGGAGACAATTGCGTCCTTGGCTGGGGGCGGGGTAGCGGGGGGGGGTTTAATTGATGGGTAAATAATTCAGTCATAATGACTTGATTAAAAATAATTTTATCGCGGTGATAAGGCGTCCTTGAACCGCCCAGATATTTGAATTAATCAAGTGGAAATAAATGTTTACGCCGAGCCTCGGACAAAGGTCTCCGGAAAGATTTCTCTTGTATTATTATTTTTTTTAAATTTTTTATTATGTTTAGTAATGTCAGTGCAGCCTTACAGCGGAGGTATAAAGGAACGCGACGGGAATGCTATTGCCCCTGCCGGTGGCGCTGCAACTCGTTGACATTATATCCTGTGGCGAAAAATTTGTCCCTCCCCCAGCCTCCCCCCTCTTTGTACGCCCGGACAAATTAATCATAATGTTGTGGTTATTAAACAGGGAGACGAACACGTGAGGGATTTTCCGAGAAATTTCTCTTGAATTTTTTCCCTAGTTTTACGGTGAAAATTATGGAGACCGGGGGGGGGAGGGGGGAAAGTTGAACTCGCGGAGGAGAAGATATAACACGAGACGTAAAGAGAATTTTATACGCTGGCATGGGGAGAAGAGATAATTCTAGCTTGGGAAAAACACCTGGGATTCACTCTTGCAGATACACATGTGACTATTTTATTTGTGGCTGACTGGGTTTCGGGCTCTCCCGCGAGGAGAGTATGGATTTAATGGCAGGGGAGGGCAATACTGTACTAGAGTTTATTGATTTAAGGTAATGGGGGATTTAGGCGGAGATGAGGAGAGGACTTTTTTTTTAGTTTGACAATGGACGAACTGGAGTAAATTGTTCCCGTCATTTTATGACGTCCCAAATATTTCGAAAAGCAATTTAATAAGTAATAATTCGTTGAATAATTTTCCCCTATTAAATCGACATTTTTCCATTGGCTGAGAGAAAAAAATTGCTGTGGTACTGTTGCTTTTCCGGGGTTTCTAAATTCTTTTTTTTAATTTAATGTCTTCAAGTAATTAGACTGAGAGAGAAATATAATTTTGCCAAGCATGTTTGTTCTGGACAACCAAATTGTCCGATTGATATTTAATTGGCAAGATTGTATTTTCTCCCAGTGAGTTTTGAGACTTATTTTTATTTGGGAAAAATGGGGAAAGAAAAAATTCCCAAGACATCAATGTAATGCGAGGTATTGAGAGCTACCCATTTACCATTGATTTTATTATTTCGATAAATTCCGATCGCTGCCAATATTGAAATAGCCCTCGAATGGTTAAAAATACACGAGGTTCATTCTGCTATTTGGAATAAAAAAAAATCGATTAAAAACGTAAAAATAGGTAAAAGCCCATAAATCATTCATTCCGCTCTGCAATATAATTTTTCCCTGGACCATAAACAACATCGATGCGTTCATTTTCCCTCAATATCCCTATTAAAATTGCCTATTTTTCGGAAAATTGTTGTGGAGAGGATGGACTGATGCTGCGGATGGCTAAATAGCCCAGGAGTAAACGCCAGGTGCATCGATATTCCGTGGGCTTGCGCGCCAGTCCTATCCTCCCTAAACTGCCGCTTATCTCAACAAAAAACCCGGAAGTTAATGACAAATTAATTCTCGAGGCGTCCTCCCTCGATATTATCGGCCCTCACTCCCTCGAACAAAAATATAAAATTTAATTTTAGCAATCGTTCACGCCAATCTCACCCCCGAATTGTTTCGACATGAATAAAAAAAAATCAGACAAAAATATTCCAATTACTTTACATCGAGGGGATTGCACGCAACCTGAATTTTCCCCATGTTATCACCAAAAAAATCCAATAAAATGTATAATAATACTCAGAGGAATGTAAATACCTGAGAGGATGCTTTCATGCATGAACTGATGCATTTGTCTCTGTTTTTTTTACATCTCTACTGCTCACCCTCTCCTTGGGGCCCGATAAAACATTTTCCAATATCACTAGAACCTACCACCCAACGCCCAGCCCCTCCCCAACGCACAGCATAGCTGACTGTTGACGAGTGCCGGGAACTTGAAATATGCATTACCATTCTACCCCATTTTCAACTCAGCCCACCCCCTGCCCCTCTCGCCCCAGTCAGCGTTTTCATCGCCCCTGTGAGAAGGGTGATCCCCGGGTGGATGCGTCGAGTCATCCGACAGGATATCATAAATAAGTAATTACAAGTAGTCGGTGGTGAATGAAAGTCTCACTCGAATTATTTTGTGGGTAATTACTCATTGTCAACAACAAATGTCATTTTTTTAGTCAAGTTCATTTAACTAATCCATTTTTTTTTTTCATTAATTAGTGCTTGGATTCGTGCGGTAAAATACCTGATTTTTCGTATTGTCGATTTATTTATGTCACTCGGCCCCAAAAAACAGTTTTTCGGCCTACATGGACCGAAAGTGAGCATTCTAATCTCGCTTCGCAGAAAAATCGTATTCAACCCTCGGAAGGAAAATCAGACAAGCATTCCTCACGTGCTTACAACCCTCGCCTGTGGCTTGGGTCGTAATTTTGCACGTGAGGACGACTTGTCTACTTTTTCTTCCTAGGTGAGAAATATACTATTTCATCACGCTGTGTCGGAAAAGTAATTTTTAATTGAGATGAAAAATTATGTTCGTAACTCGTGAAAAAAGTGGTTTTTCACACGTGGGATTATATCACTCACCTTCGGCTCGTGATATAAACGTCCCACTCGCCAAAAGCCATTTTTTTTCACTTGTTACGAAATATACTATTCTGCCCTCCGGCCGGAAAGCGCGACTTGCCGGGCGCGGCGCGAGAGGCGATTGTGGCCGAAAAATTTAATTTCTCTGGCCGTCTCGTGCTATTGATTTCATGAGAATAATATTTTTTTCTCTCCAATTCCAGGGCTTTTTTCGACGAAGCATTCAGAAGCAGATAGAGTACAGGTGTTTGCGGGACGGCAAGTGTCTCGTGATAAGATTGAACCGAAATCGTTGTCAATACTGCAGATTCAGAAAGTGCCTAGCAGTTGGCATGTCACGTGACTGTAAGTATGGCTTTCGTAGTCCCTGAAATATGTGAAAAAAAAATTGAGAGAGAGAGAAATATCATTCTGCATCCGTTGATAAATCCCGGCAATGATGTGAGCACATGTATGTGCTCGCTGTACATGCAGAGTTGCAAGTATACTTATGCATAAATGCCGGAAGCTTCTCCGTGCTTCGGGGGCTTTTGAGCTAGCTCCAGCTTTTCGTTGGAAAGGGGTTGAGTAAACCGAAGTGAAACTTGCCTGCATAATTGTACGTCAAAGTTGGAGGGGGTCTGGATTTCCATCCGACTGGAGTGCATGGGAGAGACAGTTGTATGATCTTACACGTGGAAAAATATCGGGGGAGGCCTCTCCCTATCCCTATTATCTCGATAACAAGTGGTTTTTCAGTAAAATGTCACACAATATATTTTATTCGAAATTTAACGAGCTACAAACAATTTCTTATCACTTTTTATCGTGAAATTACCCATTATCAAGATAAACGGCAATTTACAAGTTTTACGGGAGGCAAGTGCGAAATGCAGACGTTTTTTCCGTCTCCTTATGTGACGGGTTATCTCCTTAATTAGTGGTTTTAGGATAAAATGTGATAAAGTATTTTTTCCGGGAAATTTCACGAGCTGCAAAAAAGGTTCTATACTATTTGTCCCTGAATCCACTCCTTCGCGAGATATTCGCAGAAACACGGAACTGAAAAATTAGCGAATTGATAAAATCGAACGTGGGAGTTGATGTTTCTAATTTGCAATTAATATTAAAAATAACATAATTAAATTTTTGATCAGCTGTGCGGTACGGCCGTGTGCCAAAGCGTTCGCGAGAGCGCGGCCCCGAGGACTCAGTGGCCACGACATCGCCAACAACGACAACAACAACAGTTACGGGTGGAAATCAACAAATATCATCGGCTGTCAACAACAACAACAATAACAATATCAATAATAATAATAATACAACAGCTAGCAACAATAATGTAACGAATAACGGCAGTACTAATAGTAATCAGCCGCAGAGTGTAATACCCCGTGTACCATCGGCGACAGTTGTCGAGGCGGATCAATCGGATGGTGATAGCAAACAATTGGCAGTTTACGATGTTATTCTTCAGGTGTCACAGGCACATCATGCACACTGTGGATTCACGGATGAGTCGACGAGGGGACTAATCAAGAAGCCAATGATAATGCCTGTGAGTTGAGGGATCAGCAATTTTCACCAGTAGATTTAAATGCCATAACGAAAATGATGATCTTACTCCTGTAGGTTTTAGCTGAATATCTTGAAATCTAAGGGACAGAGAAAAATTTTTATTAATAACTTTTTTGTGGAGAATTTGAAGACCTACAAAATTGTTGATAATAAATATTTTGCTATTTCCAAGGGATTCGGAGATATTTCGGAACAACTGAAACTGTGTTTGTTAGATTTCAAGGCATTCAGCAAATGATAAAGTTTAAGAGGGGGAAAAAATGTCGAATTGATTTGCAGCCCGCAAGCCCAGAAGATCCTGAGGCCGCCTCATCAACGGCTGAGGCTGTTGAGTCCCAGAGGATTTGGCTGTGGCAGCAATTTGCCACTCGTGTTACACCCTCTGTTCAGAGAGTCGTTGAATTTGCCAAGAGAGTACCTGGTTTCTGTGAATTGACACAGGACGATCAATTGATACTCATCAAGGTCGGCTTCTTCGAGGTCTGGCTGTGTCACATATCCAAGATGACTACTGACAGTTCAATGACATTTGAGGACGGAACTTATATTACTAAACAACAGATTGAGCTGATGTATGAGGTAAATGACTCGGGTTTTGTTTTTTTATGGAGAATTATTTATTTTCGTGCCCAGGCTTGCCTAATTTCAGCAAAAAATTATTGATTATTAATGACAATTATTTATGGTATCAACAGCCGGACTTTGTCGCTGCTCTGATGCAGTTCACGTCAGCCCTGAATGCCCATCAGTTATCAGACGCTGAATTGGGCCTCTTCTCCGGGGCAGTTCTTCTCAGTGAGAGACCCGGACTGAACGACGTTAAAGCTGTCCAGAGGCTCCAGGATCGTCTCCTGGAGGCCCTAAGGATCCAGGGGGGGAGGAATCACTCGTCAGATATCTCAGCGGTTGGCTGCCCTGGGGTCATTGGGATCGCCCAGAGGATACCCGAGCTGCGGGCTCTGGGGTCGAGACACGCCAATTTACTCGACTGGTTCAGGAGAAATTGGACAAAGCTCAAATTACCACCTCTCTTTGCTGAGATCTTTGACATTCCCAAGTGTGAGGAGGATTTGCAATGAACCAGTGAGTCATTATTTTCTTCTTTTTTCATCTTTCGGGTGTCGTGAAGTAAATTGAACAATTGTTTTCTTCATCTAGGATACTTGGAGAAATCTAACGAGGCCTGAAAGATGAATCGCCTGCCGGAATCACCAGAAATCCTCACCGAGGACTCCGCACGCAGCGAGCGAAACACATAAAACACATATCGGACTTGAAACTTGATCCGTTCAAACCCTAAATACTAAAAAAAAAGTTCTTGCCCGCACAAAGTGATATCAGAAAAAAAAAAAAACTAACCAGAGAGCAGATGCATGAGACATGGAACAAATACTCATCCCAATACTCGCGATAATCATCTCCACTCAGCGTAAAATCAAGTGGGGTAAAATGGGCACTCCGAAATTGTTATCCAAAGTCCGGATGATTCATTGAAAAAATGCAAGTGAAATGGGATAATTTTTTTTTTTCCAGACAAAGTGCAATTCTCTCCGTGTAGTGACTCAAATGTCCATTTTTCCTCACTCAAATAATCCTCGAGAGGAAATATTCAGTGAATCTATCAAGGAGATTGAGGAGTTCAGTACCTATATACTCAATAAAAGATAAGTAGCCACCAGCGTCGGGATGGAACAACGCTGGGGTAATCTAGAGAATATTCGAAAAGATTAAAAGACAAAAAAAAATTATAAGATCGTCGAGACCTATTTAAGGAATTAAAAATCTCTTCGTGGGCGTGACTCCTTAGGTGCATGCGCTAAGTATCTCTGCAATCTATTTTTATTACTTGAATCTAGACTAGTAAAATGAATTGAAATGAATTTATCTCTAGCCAATTTCATGGGGAGGGAGGGAGGGAGGGAGGGGGATGAGAAATTATAGTGAGGGACAATTGTTTTAATAATGAACGAGTGTGGAATTGCATATCTTAAGTGAGTTATTGTGTTGTTTTCCAATCTAAATTGTAGCTGAACATGCTCATGAAAGAATTATATTGAAAAATGACAATTGTTGGAATTTATGATAAGATTAATTTGCTCAGAATTTGCACAATCATCATATCATTATTTTAGAAATGTTTATTCCAAATAATTTGGGGGGGAATGTGTCGAGGAAATCTTCTCTTTTTCTTCGGAGTAATTAATATTGCAATGTCTGGAGTCAGGTGGAGCTAGTGTCTCTTTTCGATTTTCATGAGATGGGGATCGATAAAACAATATTTTTCCTGTCAATGGGAGACGAAAAAAATTTGAAAGTTGGCTTGCTAAATTTGTTCATTTTCCGGGAACTGGATAATCCGAGCTCACGATAATTTGAAAAGGATAACTCATTTTTTTTAATCTTCGAAAGTACGAGGTGGCAGGTTCATCTGGACGCCGCCATCTTGCTTGATTAACTCTCCCTCTGCCGCAAGGGGCTTCAGAGATGGCGGCGCCTTCGTCTGATATTTCAATCATTTCGTAAAAGAATTTATACTTTTCAATTGGAGCGTTATCTTGGATAATTAGTGCAGTTTCTCAGAATTGAATGACAAAATTTGAAAGTAATCCGAAGACGGCAACAATTATAAGGAATGTCCAAAAATCTGATATGGCTAACCGACCTGAACGCGCCATCTTGTTTTGATGCTCTCTCGTTTCTAAAGGAAGCTTCTAAGATGGCGGCGCCTTCATCTCGGATTCAGGAATACTTAAATCATTTTATTCTCCTCGGAAAAATTTTTTCAGGCTCTCGTTGCGATTTTTTCATTCCTATTGAGGTGAGAATTAATTCTTTCAATCCCGAGACCTCGCATTAGCGCAAAAAATCGAACAAAAACATCGCCCACTTGACTCTCACGACTGAAAAAAACTAAGCTGTACTTAATTAAGCGATAAAAGCACTCTAAATATAAAAGAAAGAAAAATATATGTACATTCATGATATTAAGTAAATTTTCAATTTTAAGCGCTCACATCAAGTTGTGAATTAACATATCATACATTACTAATATATTGAAAAAAAAAATGATAAAAACTTGAATATACCTAATATATAGAGAACAAATATATCGATCGAAGCGAAGGAACAATGATAAACCATTGGGATAAGCTCCCTTCAAAATTTTCTAGTCTTAACCGATCATTTATTGTTTTTTATCCATTCGGAAACTCAAGCGAGAGAGAAAGAGAGAGAGTAAGAGAGAATCACATTGAAACGGCCAAATACTTCGTTAATGTTAAGATAAATACATAATTAAGGCGAGGGGAATCGAATTGTGGATATATTCCTTTAACTATTCGATATAATTTGACGTCATACAAACGGAATTCAGTGAAAATTCTTCAAAAGTGTTTTACGACTTTCCGAGACTTTTTTGAGGTTAAAAAATCTTGGAAATTTTAGACTGTAATCGATTTTTTATTCAAATGGTGCTATCTCATTTATTCAAAACCAGAATTAGTTTCCAAAATGTGGAAATGCGCACAATTTTTTTTTTCAGCAATTGAGGGGCCTCGGAGGTACAAAAAACTACGTAAATGTGGGGGGGCATTCCGTGTTGTGAGTTCTTAGGCAAAGAAGAACAGAAAATCCTAAAGGATGGCTCTAAAAAAATATTCATTTTGTAGAAAACGAATGCAACGATTTTGAGATTATTTGAAGAGCGTAAAGAATTTCAAGAAATATTTTAAAACACGAGGTGGAGACGCCGCCATCTTTGAAGTCTTTCGGCAGAGGGAGGAGTAAGCAAGATGGCGATGACTATATCTGCCCATTGCTTCGTATTTTAAAATATTTTTTCCAATTATTTCCTAGCTCTGGATGATTTTCAATCCAATTTCTAGAATTCTAGAAATTGAAATAAAATCCTCGAGTGTTATTATTTTTTTTTACTCCCGAGGCCTCTTAATAAAATCAGCTGAACTGCCGAAATCATGTTTAGTGATTGGAATGGGTCAAATCGTGTGGGCAAATTATTTGAAATAAACCACTGAAATACCGAGGGATCACTGCACTGGGAATTCTCAGTACATGGGGTACGAAAAAAATCGAGAGACGACTTAAAAAAATTGTTCACTTCATAGCAATCTCGTAGAACAACTTGAGGACTATTTGAGGAACGTAAACAATTTTAACAGATGTTTGTAAATACGAGGTGGGGACGCCGCCATCTTCGCAGTCACAACAAGATGGCGGCGCCCACAGCTTCGGCTCACTTCGGCTTTTCAAACATTTACTTAACTGATTTAACCGTTTCAAATGAACTTGAAATTGTTGTAGCCGATTTCTAGAGAATGAACCAATTTTTTAAGTCATTGAAAACATTTTTTCTTCTCCCTTTGCCTCGGAATTTGCAGCTCAAAATTTCCCCCCGCATTGTATCACTTATTTTTACTCCGGAGGCTTCTCAAATAATTAATGCTGTTCTTTATTTCAACGCGACAAAGACAATTCAAGACACCGGTGCGAGAGCTGAATAGCAGGAAATGTTAAAATGTATATATAATGATAATTATGTACTAAATGATATACTATGACTGCTCTATACTGCTGAAGTACAAATGTTTTCATTTAATTACGTTATACATAAAAATTGTTTTTCTTCAATTTTTTTTTTATTATTACCGAGTACTCAAAGCATTTTTTTTCTATATATTTATTATTAATGTTACGAGTGAGGGTGTGTGGAAGATTTTTATGGGATACGTAATTAATTTAATGACATGTGCATTCGTTTATCGAGTGATATTTGAGCTTTTGCCTGTCATCAATTTTTATTTTTATTTTTAATCGTGGCTTCAGGATCATTCTCTTCCCAATTTAGTTGACACTTCGTTGACTCTTTAGTTGAGGGGAGTGATGGCTTTTTGGCGAGATGGGGTTATGCGACAATCATCCATTATGTGGAAACTATTGTGAGTCCTGTTACATGTTGAAAATTTCGATTTTAAAGGGTTTTAGAGGATTCACGATTATCGGTTGGGAATGGAGAGTTGTTTTTCGTCTTGTGATATGTGTCTCGAGTTTTATTGGAGAGGGAGAGAGAGAGAGAACACGATTTGCAATTTTTTGGGGACAAACCGCATGAAATTGTCGGCAAAATTGACAACAATTAGCTATTGTTAATTATGTTAAGTGTCAATGAGAGTTGATATTCGTTACATCGACGGATTTCAGTCGTGTTGCTTTCAAAAGATTAGGTAGAGTATGTAGAGTAAAGAGTGAATACAATTGGTACGAAGGATCTCTCCTCTTAGATTGTAAACAATTGAAACATCGATGGAATCATGAAGATTTTTAGGGAACATTGGGGCAGAGTGGACCACGAAAAATCAGGTTTGCCCAGTTGAGGATTTATTTTGAGGGTGCTTGAGGGTCAAATGACCCTCAACGCCATTTGAAGCTGGAAATTTAATAATTTTCTTCTGGTTTAAATTGAGAGGGTCAAACGTTCATTTATGGCATTCAGAATTGAAGGTCAACTGGCCTTGAGGGTCAAATGGCCCAGCTTGACCCTGGAAAAAAACCCTTCAGCCCTCAAATTCATTTGACCCTCGCAAATCCCTACGTTCCACTCTGCCCCACTCTCCCCAATCACTCCAAGTGATTCGTGAGTAAAAATACTGCACAAACGTGTTCTATAATTTATCAATCAACTCCACGGAGACTTGCGTACTTAAACGAATCGATTGTGGGAGATCGTAGGATTTTATTGAACGAAAATAAAGGATATCTTGGTAATCTGTCGCTCACTTCTGCTCATATGTAATGCCCATTTAACATGTATAACGCAAAAAAAAAGAACCTATCATTTGAGGAATTCTTAATCGTAAAACGACTTGGTGCCAATTATGAATTAATGTTAAAAATAGGTTTAGATGGGGGAGATGCGATGGCAATTTTAGATAAATTATCCTTATCGCTCGAACATAGAATGAAAACGTAAATAAAGTGAACGGGAGGATATCATGCCTCTGGAGAAAAATAGATAATTAAAAATTTCGCTTTTTTCCTTTTTAACGATTAAACATCTCTTCATCGACTAAGAGGTGTTGAATTAAAACACTGATGTTAGAATTTAGCCCATAGGTACAATGAATTTTACCATATTAGTTGAACCCATGACGTTTTTTCTTTGGATAGTGTCTGAAAAAAAAAGAAATAATAAAAACAGCTGATTGTAATTTAGTGATTGGAGGGGACGGGGGAAAACGTTGTGGCGATATTCACTGAGAAGCGATTTGAAATAGTTATTTAAGTATATCATAGAGATAATATATTCCCACGTTTTCATCGACTTCTTTTTAAAAATAACTACGTCAAAACTATTTTTCATTGTTGTGTGGTTTTAGAGATTGGTGAGAAATGCTTGCGATCCACAATTTTTTTTTCTTCTTTTTCCATTTCATTAAGTTTTAATGTATTTATATCTAATATTACCAGTACGCTCATTTTGTTCCTTTACACAGGTCTTATTCATCCGTTTATTTTACATTATTATTCCCCTGTTTTCATCATTAGAGAATTGTGAGAAAATACGAAGATAAATGTATCGTCCATTCTTGACACATGTTTTTTCATATGAAACGATGGCATTGCCGAAATAAATATGGGATTGGAAGACTTGATGACTTGAAATAAATGATTTTTTTTTCTCTACCATTGGATTATTCTTGTTATTTTCCAGCATTTGGAATTTTTACGATGCGCTGAGAGAAGAGTGAGCGCCAAGAGACCACTCCACTGCTGCTTGCGAAAGGTAATTCACTGAATTAAAAGCCAGCGGTTTAATCTCCAAAGTTTATTATAAAATATATCGTAAAGTAATTAAGTACATACAATATTAACACTACATACTCAAACTAACGGTGTAACTTTCAAGCTCATTCGTGATTCACCCAATTTTCCATTCGTCATAATCGACAAAACACTGAACAAATCAACAACCCCCAAAGACTCCTTATAAAAATCGTATTGAAACCTGTAATAGTATATACATCACAACCTACTCAATATAAAGTCAACCCCCTGTCCCCTACAAATAAACAAACAAACAAAAACACATCTTGGCAAGAAGCAAAGAGTCCAGGTACAAAAAAAAGTCAACCAGAAACTAACAACTACAATCTGTACATTATTTCGTTGTTGAAGGCTGTTATTGTTGATAAGATGTTGGAAAAACCTGTCAATGGCCCCGATATATCAGTCTTACAATTGATAATTCAATAATTGTATTCAGTTCGTTTAAACATAGTTGAGCGTGACTGTGAAAGTCTATACATACAATTTCTTTAATTTCCGTTAACTCTTAAAATCTATTTCATACCAAGGATAATTCCTCGTCGACTACCCAAAAATCTTCTGCTTCTTGATGAAAGCAGCTTTAACAACGCTCGTAGTCTCCAAAACGAGGGTATCCAATATAGCAATAGTGAGTTCATTCTTGACATCCAACTCGTCATGATGAAACTTGGTCCACTCGTCCTCCTCAGCCTGTGCCTCCCTCGCCAGCAGTTCGTCAACCCTGTCCCTCCTCTTCCTGCTCCACCTCATCACCATATTCTCCCTCTGCAATTTGGTCTTGAATCCGAACAAAGTGGCCACCTCCTTGTTAACATACTCGGTGAGTTCCTCAAGATTTTTTGGCATCTTCATGGCTGGTTTTGTCTTAACACTGGGCTTGGTCCAGCTGGGTCCAGGTTTCTCATACTCAGACTGATAGATCTCCGCAGTGGTCTCCTTGCAGAGATCAAACAAAAATGTATTATAAATCTTCCTGTCCTTCTTCGACGTCTCATTGCTGTCCTTAGTGGACTCCAGTATCTCAAGTGGTGCCTCCAGAGCCATTATCTCATCCTCATTGAACTTTGAATTATAAATTAGAGCCGTTGCCTTCTCAGTGAATGCCGTTAGCTCCTCGACATTCGTGGGAATGACAGCAGGTGGAAGTGTTGGAGATATCTGAGGAGAGGACAGTCTCACAACCCCAGGAGGAGTGTAAGGAGGTGGAGGTTTATTGGGTATTTCCCTCATGTAGAGGGAGACCTCCTCCTCCTCCAGTTTCTTGATCTTCTCGATCTCCAGTTCTATCTGGAGTTGTTCAATCCTCAAGACCCTGGCCTCGAGCTCAGCAACAGCCAGTCCGGGCTGCTCCAGGGAGGCCCTCAGCTTGTCAATCATCACTTCGATGTCCTTTTCAGATGTTGACAGGTCACTCCCCGGATACTCCACCTCAGGATCCTTCTCCCCTCCAGATGTGCCCAACAAATCGTCGTCCAGGGCTTCGACGTCCAGCCTAGAATCGTTCTGCTCCCTCGGCGAGTCCAGGTCAATCTCTGATACTTCCCTGGGGGTGTCCCCAGCCTCACTCGAGCCCTCCTCGTCGTTCCTCCTCGAGTCTTCAGGCTCCTCGATGACAGGCTCCACCCTCGGCTGGCCACTCTCCAAAGACTTGGGACTCTCGATCTCTTCGATCGTTACTCCAGGCACGCATGCAGGGGAGACATCCCCGAAGGCCTCCACATTCACCTCAACCTCGTGGACATGACTCGCCAATGGTCCCTCTCTCTCCTTTGCTGACTTCCTGGAGATCTCATCGAGAATCCTGAGAACGTCGTCAGTTTTCTCGATTATCTGATACTTCTCCGGGATTCTCGAGGACTTCGAGGACCTCTGGGAGGACTTCTGAGAGTCTGACCTCTCCAGGATCTCAGAGACCTCTAGGCTCTCCTCGGAGATGTCCTCGTACTCAGGATCTCGGATTGTTCCAGGAGTTTTCTGAGCTCCCTTAGGAGTCACCTCAGGCTCTGGTGGAGGCACTTTAGTCTCTCGGGGTTCCTCCAGCTCCTGAAGCTTCTCCAGAAGTCCTGAGCCGCCGAGCACCTCGTCCTCCAGGTTCAGCTCATTCAACGCCTCGTCCAGATGATCATTGATCTCGATTTTCTCATCAATGTCAGTCTCCACGAGGTTCTCATCATTAAAATCGACAGCTTGTAAATTCGCCGTCTCCTCGTCGTCGGGAGTCGTTCGCCCCTCAGTCCTCCTCGCAATATTCTTCTCAACATTTATCAGAATCTCCGTCAATTTCTGGAGAACGGGCTCGACATCTGCCGTTAGATTGAGGGCTGAATCCCCTGGAAGGGCTGCATTCTCCCTGATCTCAAGATTTAAATCGTCCGGAATGTGGTAATGATCCTGGGGTCTCTCTGAGGCCTGCCTATCCCTCTCGATGATGTCTAGGATGTCATCGAGCTCATCAGTGTGAACCCCTGGATGATCGTTATCATCCCGCCCCTGAATTTTCGTGGATTCCCCTCCAGGAAGAAAGACAGAGTCCTCAGGCTCCAAATACGACACTCTCTCCCCGACAAAAGTCGTCTCTGAACCCTCACCATTATCATCTTCTACTTCTTCTCCTTCTTCTTCTTCTTCTTCCTCCTCCTCTTCAGAACGATCTCCATCATTTAATAAAGAGACCTTGGGCACCTCGAAGGAGTCAGAAACAGTCCAGTCGCTCTTCTCCAGACTGAAATCGTCCCTCTCAGAACCATTTCTCATCGATGATTTCTCGGATACCAGAGAGCTCTCATTCCCATCATCAGCATCAGCTCCTCTCCCAGACGATCCATCCGATGATTTGTCTAATAATTCAACTGGAACTGAAGACTCCAGAAGCTTTGCTTCAGCATTCTCTGAATGGAAAATCGTATCTTCAATGCCATCCTCTGGGATTTTCGACTCTGGAGCATTAACTGGAGGCTCGGGAATCCCCAGATAACTCTTGTTCGCACTCATTTTGGATATCATTTCGGAAATTGATTTGATATCGCCCTCGAGGGAAGTAAAATCTGATGACAGGGCTTCGTTCTCCTTGTGGAGGGTCTCCATGCTCCTCTCCAGGGCAGCTCCACTGATCTCCAGGTTATTTCCAGTGGATTTCAGGGACTCTGAGAGCATACGGTCAAGACTACTGATGATCTCCGCGGGTTTCCCTGGAGATATCGGGGATCTCTCCTCGGGAATCATTGAGGGGGTCCTTGGAGATGTCCTCGGGGATACTTCACTGGTTCTGATAATCTCTGATGATGATTTCGAGGGCTGCTGAAGCTCTGGAATACTCTCCAATTCCGTATCCATGTTCTCCGATCTTGTCAATTCTTCGCTGATGTCTCTGGATGTGTTCTTTCCCGATCCTGGAGTGTGCAGGGATTTTTTATCCTCCGATCTCTTGGTGAACATTGACATCATCTCTGAGAGGGTCTTCAGGTCGTTCTCCAAGGCGCTAATGTCCTCGTCCAGGTTGTTTTTGTTGTTCAGCTGGAGGAAGTCCATTTTGTGGGAGAATAGCGAGGCTTCGCCGGCTGTTTTCACTTCGGAGGATTTCCTGGAGGACGAGTAGTGGGATTTTGGTGTGGCATTTTCCTCGAGTTCACTGATTCTTTCCTCGGAGGAATTTATCTGCGACGTTCGCGGGGTCGATCTACTCGAGTGGAGTCTCGCGTCCTCCAGGACTGACTCGATACTCCTGCTCAGGGGCTTCACCAGGTCCTGCGCTGCGCTCGAGGGTGATGGCGCCGTTATCAGGTCCGACTCGGAGCGCGAGTGGAGTAAGTCACTGTTGCGGTAGATCTCTTGGATTCGCTTCATCGGCAGGTCGGGGACCTTGAAGTCCAGGAGATTTTTCGCCTCGATCGCGAGCTTTCCGTTCTCCTTCGGCGGGAGGCGCTTTGAGTCCAGCTTCTTTCGCATCTCGTGAATTGTTGTGTCGTATTTCTGGGGATTAACGGAGAATTTTATTTGATTTATTGATAAAATGTCTGAACAATTCGAATTGGAAGGAGTGAAGGAGAATTTAATCCAATTCACTTGGGGGATATTGGAAATCCGAGAAAGCCGAGGGGAATTGAGGAATGAAAATATTTGAGTAGACAAACCTTAATTTGATTCAAAAGGTTAGCCTCCAGAGCTTTCAGCCTCTGCTTCGCCTGCCTCCTGGCTTCTCTCCTCAATTTAGCCATCTCCGCTCGTCGCTCCGTCAATTTTTCAGCCAACAGCTCCACTCGTCCTTCGACGTCGCTCGTGTCCGAGGAAATTGTTGTGTCTGGATAAATAAAAATGATCAACAATACTGATTAATCAAGCATTAAAATACCATAAAATTAGTTTGAGAAATAGAAAAGACTGGAGATATTTCGAAATTAATTTATAGTAGTCGATAGCAGCCATTAATCAATTAATAATTGTATCTATATTAATTATTAATTAGTCTTTTGATTAATTTACCATTGCAGAGAGCATTTGTCGTAGCACTGACGAGCTTGTAAGCAGCTTCTTCCATTCGTGCCACTCGACTCTCCTCAGCTTTGAGTCTCGCGTGCCAAGCGATCCAGTCCTCCACGCAATTTCTTCTGGTGGCCAGGGCAGCCTCTCGTGCATTTAAAATCCTCAAATAGATCGATTCAATAAGTTCATCAATCAAATTGATTTTTTTTTAATGAGGAGATAATTGTCGTGGATGCAGGCAAACGGTGGTTTGGATTATGGGAGTTTGTGATTGTGAAATTTGCTGATGATAATTAAGGTACTTGGGTTTCTTGTGGAAAATAAGAATGGATTTTCCCCCAGCATTGGTTAAAATCCACTGGATCAGCCGGTGAATTGCAAAAACCGAAGGGAAAACCGATCTAAATCGAGAAGTCTATTTTTACTATTCCGGAACGACGTTTGCAGGGTACAGTATTTTCGGATGGTTATTATTAGGCACTCGGGAAATTTTCCAGCGGGTACTACTCTATTTTCCCTTTCTTCAAGTTAAGGGTAAATTGTAGCAAGTGGATTTAATTGTTTATTGGTTGCAGATGTTGAAAAAATTTAAGACACTAGGAAAACTGATTTATAATAAATGAATTGAGGACTTTACAGGAGTTAAAGGAGGAATAAATTCAGCATGACCATCATCCATGTGCAAAATTCTTTACCCCCAATAAATTCCCCAGCAACAAATACTTACTGTGCAAGCTTCTTGGGCCCCTTGAACCGATGATCCTGTGACCTAATGACGACGGACCTCGAGTAGCTCTTCTCACTGTCCCCCGAACTATGTCTCGAAATGGTAAAGGTACTGACATGTGACCTCGTCGAGATATTCCCCAAGCCCTGGACTTCCTCCTGGCCGTCTCCGTCCTTGACGACACTCATAGCCTGAGCGTCCTCATCAGCAATATCCTTCATGAGCCTGTGATTCTTCTCCTTAACCGCCTTGGAATGCTTCAGCAGAGCCTGGAGAGAGGTCTGACTGTCGTCAAGATCGACCTTGCCATCACCCTCAGTGGAGCTGTCCTCCCTAGACTTTTTCAGATACTTCCCCGACTCATTATCCCCAGACTTCTTCACACTCTTCACCCCCTTCTTTTTGAAACTCTTCCCCTCGGGAGAGCCCAGTACCTTCCTGGATTTTTCTTCAACCTTTCCCCTCCTAGAATTCTTCTCCTCCGGATTTTTCTTCGAAAGATCCTCGACAAGCGTATCCGACTCTGTCTTGTCCTCCCCATCTCCAATACCCCCAGCAATCCTCCCCAATGCTTCATCGATCTCCAGCTGCTGTGCCTTCATCCTCAGCAAATCTCCTCTGGGCATCTTCTCCTCGAATTTCCTCGCCTTCACCTCGTACTTCTTCGGGGACTCCACCTGAGACGAATAACTCGAGTCTTGAATCAACTTCGAGGGTACCTTATCGCTCTTCTCGAGACTCTGACGAGACCTCTCCAGCTGGGACTTATCAGAGTCCACTAGAGAGCTCACCGAACTGTTCGACCGGATGTCGTATCCCTTCATGGGGCCCGAGAGTCTCCTCGGGGACTGGCAGTCAGCGGATCTCTTCAGCTTCGTGAGGAAGGTCTTGGTCGACATCTGGGGATTGAACATATTCCTCTGCTTCTGCAGCATCACCTTCCTCTCCTGGCTTGCCAGCTTGTGCAGCTCCTTCAGGCGATTCATCTCCTCCTTCTCCTGTTGGAGCTTCAGAAGCAGCGCTCTCTGCTTCTTCTTCACCGAACTGATCCTGCTGTCCTGGCCAGTGTCCCTCAGTGCCCTCTTCTGCTCCTCAAGTTTGACTATCTTTCTGGTCCTGTCGTTCAGGGTTTTCTCTCTGTACTTGAAGAGCATTTCTATCTTGTCGTACATCAACTTCTCGTCCTTTATGAGCTGGGCCATCTCGTGGTCGAGGTATTTGTTGAAGGAGCAGGTCACGTCTCGAGTTGAGATGCTGATTTCGGTTCCTGTTTCGGTTTTTATGGAGGACGTCGTCTCGTGGAGGCTAATCTCGGACATGGCACGAATCTGACTGGGTAGGGACACCTCTAGTTTCTCAAAGTCGTTCAGGGAGTCGATGTTGAGATCGCAGAGGGAACCGCGGTTGTAGGTAATCCCTGGGTAGGTTTTCGAGGGCTCCATTTCAGTCTGGGTGGCGATGTCGTTGACTGTTTGAGTTTGAACCTCTCGAGCTGGCTTCTTGGGCTCTTCTGGGGCTGGGAGACGATGAGGAAGGTCCACAGAAGGCTCGGTAGCGGCCGGGACCTCATCAATCGCCTTCTGCTCGTCCCCCGCTATCAAACTCCTCCTCGCCTCTCTCTCTTTATCCTGCTTCACACTGTACAAACTATTCTCCACGTCCATCACCTGCCTCAGGGACTCATTACAGGAATCAAAAAGATGTAGTTCCGCTTGGAACTGCATGTGAAGAGCCGTAGGATGAACCAGGACATCTCGATCCTCGGGATTCGTCTCCAAAGGACAATTATCTTCAGGCTTTCCCGTCTTCCCCTGGGCTTTGCCCTCCCTTCTGAGCCTGTGCTTGTGATTCAGGTTGAGCTCAGGCGTCACCAGATTGACAAACTCCTCCTGCGGATAGCTCTCATCCCTGAAGGAGATCTTCCGGGGATCCAGGAAGACTTCTCCCCCCGAGTCCGTCAGTGATCTCTCCCCCTCTTTTTTCCTCTTGACTCTGGAATTTTCTGATCCTTCGAGATCCTCGGACAATTCGCTGTGCCTGTAGCTCTTTGGAGAGGATCTTTTGGGCTTCTCCAGGAGTTTCTTTACTTCCTTCGAGGAGATCCGGTGCTTAGAGTCCTCCGAGTGCTTCTGTAAAGAGCTCTCACTTCCTGAGCCTCGAGAGGACTCTCTGGTCTTTGGAAGTGACTCTGGAGCTCGAGCTCTACCTTCCGAAGACCGCTCTCGGGATTTTCCTGGATACCTGGAGTCCTTCTTCGAGGATGGGGTCTTGCTCTTGGATTTCCTGGGGTTCATCAACTCCGACGTCAGTGAGAACCTCTCGCCCTTCGACTTCTGCACTATTTCCTCGAGATCCTTCCGTGAAATGTGCCTCGGATTTCGCCGTTTGGAGGCATCGGAGTCCTCGCCTTTGGAGAAACTTGAGTCCTCTTTTCGGATTTTTTTGGATCTGTTCTCTTTTTCTCGGGACGAGTCCCTGGAGTAGGTCTTCTTGGAGAGGTTCGAGGGGAAGGATATGTCCGGGGCTTTCAGGGACTCGAAGTCGTCGTTTGTGAAGGAGTCAGAACCTGAGAAGTCAAGCTTGCGGTGGACAAGGGAGAGCTTCGCGGGCTTCTCGGGCTTTGGGGGGTCCTTCTGGGGAGTAGGGAATTTCGGACGGTGAGGGGAGTAGTCCAGGCTCTTCGGGAGGATCTTCAGGTCTGGGACCTTCAGAGGCTTCACGAAGTCCATATCGGGGGGCAGGATCACTGGGGATAGCGGGATTTTTAGGTGGAGCGAGTCATTTTGGGCGGAGAGCGAGAGCTTTCGTTTTACGGCTGAGATGAAGGTGAACGGATACGCCTGCAGGTGCGATTCCTGGGGGTCTTTCTGGTGGGGCTGCTGGTGGAGGATCTGAAAAGAGGGGAGAACGATTTTAAGTATTTGGAGACGCTCGTGGAATCAGTAATTCCTATTCCGGAACTCCTCCGAAGGCTTTCAGAGTTTATATCAAATAAATAAAATAGTCAAATTAGAAAGAAAATAATTTAAACAATACAATCATCCTCGAATACCCACCGCCGCGTTATCTTCGACTCTCTGAGCAACTACATCTGGATCCTCGAAGAAAATATACCTCCTCTTGTCCCCCGGACAGTCGTCACTCCTCCGATCACTCATTCCCCATGAGCCTCACTCAACTAATCACTTCTCAACGAATCAATATCCCCCAGAGTCTGATCACTCCCGTCGGTATCACCACCTGATACACCCAATCCCAGAGATAACCATCACCTCGAGGGATCCTCCATGACTGGAATGGATCGTTCAGGTCAAAGTACAAGTCGAGAATGATTTCACTGAGAAAAAAACTGTCCCAACCCCTTGAGATCCTTTGGAGACTCTGAATGCACTCAGCCCCAACAAAAACCTCAGGACTTGGAATCAATTGCACATTTCCTTCACTCGAGAAATCACTAGCACTCGTTCCACCGCTTCCTGGCTCGCTCGAGAGCTCAATTAATCGCTGACATTAGTTGTCCTCGGGGGAATTTGGAGAAAATAATTCCGGACAGTCGATCGAAGACTGGGGTCTCGAGCCCATTCTGGAGGCTCTCGACACGGGCAGACGTAACTGTCATTTGTCCAAGGTTACCAGTACGTGGAGGTTATAGCGGGTAGTCGTTGGTTTGGTTAGGGCGCCGAGGTAACGCTGAAGACCGTTGGCCAAGGGTGAGCAGGGGAGAGAGAGGGTTTTGTGGATGAAAAATAATTGCTGATTTTTTTTCGTCGTTACACTCTGTACTTTTGGGACTAGGAGACCTGGACAACAATCTCTAGGGGACTGATGAGGCGTTTATGAGAGAAACGAGCGGTTTTCCGATTCAGAAGTGAGAACAAAAGTTGTAACGTTTTTTGTGCCACGCTATGGGCTTTCGCGTCGTATCGTAAAGGTGTGTTCACATCGCAATTTGTGGTGATGTTGATGGGGTTGTTGTGGCCTGCAGGGGTCTGAAGGGGTTGATTTTTTGTATCGAGGGGTTCAAGATATTATTTGGGGTGAATTTAATTGTATTGAGTTTAAGATCCCAACATTTATTTTGTTGATGGAGTTGTTGGAGGGTTTTTAAGGGTCCATTAATTTCCCAATACAATCATGCAATTAGATATTTATTAAAAATTGAATTAAAATAAATTAACTCCACTTGTTCTTTCCAGGAAATGCCAGAACCTCCAGAACAGCCCAGGATAGCATCGAAAAAATCCATAGTAAGAATTCCCAGATGACCAGAAATTCTTTGAAATTCAATGCTAAGTCACCAGGAGTGCCCTCACCGCAAATAAACAAATAATCAATTTAATTCCAGCGGAGGGCCTACAGTCTGTTGCGATCGCTGCGGCCAGCGAAGCCACGAAAACCCGGACAACCTGCCAAGCCAGTCGTCAAACGCAGGACTAGAAAGACAGAGCAGGAAAGGAAATGCGATCGAGTCCTGAAGACTCTGGTTCCCAACTACTCCTCAAGTAGCAGGACTTTCCCCTGGCACGACAACTTTATGATGCAGGAGTTCAGGAATGCCCTGGGGAAGCAGGATTGGCTGGCTCTCCAGAGGCTCTTTCCTTACTGTGGAACTGATTCTCTCGCCTTTCAGCCGATGCGATTCACTTATGCATTCATCCTCTGTCTCTGCAGCAGCATCAGCAATGAGAAATGCTTCGAGAACTTTCTGGATACGTGCATCAGTCATAACCTCGCTCAGACGGGGGTCCTGGAGACATTGATGACTCTACAGAGGACTTACCGGCGACAAACTAAAACTGACGACGACTGACTGGTTCGTTAAATTACCTGACTCAATTCGTCGTATAATAAATAGCGGAAAGACAATCCAAATTTTATTTCATTTATTCTCTCTTTCGATGCATATCAAATTGACGAATCGTCGCCACACACTCTCATCTAGCCGAATACATAAAATCATTAGGTACAAAAAGAAATGAATGAGTGAATGTATATAATTGTATTTTCTCTGTATCATACATTGTCTCTTGCTAATTACTTTCAATCGATAGTTATCTCTCAGTAAACAATTTATTTATTAATACAAATGTGATATTTACAAGTGTCTTCATGTCTACTTCGAATTAAAGTATCTCTAGAGGAGAGAAATTAATTTACAAGGGGCAATTAGTGAATTTGGGGAACTACTGGGCGAACTGTAATGGACCCCCATTTTGATGATCTACTTCGGTTGGAGCATCAGATGAAATACAATTTGAGATAGATATTTAAAGTTGGCTATTTCCGTCGATCGAATGATCTTCGTTAGATTGATTTTTTGAAATTGAAATCAAATGACATTTTTACTTGATTTGACTATTTCACTATGTGAATTTACGTTAAATATTCTTTTGTCTTAAGGAGTAATTAATTGTCTTAAATGTTCTAGTATTTTCCAATATTCATCAATTGAAAATGGAAAATCAATTGCTAATGGCGTTTCTTCGATTTGAACAAATCTAATATTTGACTTGTGATGTTTAGAAAATCCGAAATAGTCGCAAATGTCAAATAGTATTTTCCTCCGCTCTGGAGAGGATTAATGGCACCTGTACACGAACATTACGGTTTTAATGAGGGAATTAATGGACCTTAAGGATGACTGAAATCGAACGAGTGGATTGAGAGAAGAATGTCTGGTAAATTAAAAAATACGAGGCCACTAACAATTTAGAATTCATGTCGCGGAGGTAATCTCCATTGTCATACATTGAAGAGAAAATTGAACAAAATCTTCTCTCAATCCACCAAAAGAAAAAAAAGAGAGAAAAACAAACAATAATTAATTTGTTTCTATCTTAACGATGAATAAACTAAAATGAATGGGCCTAAACCTAGTAACGAATTCAATGAATTAACAATAAATACTCGTGAATATTTTCAATTCTTCATATCGTTAATAATCTCTGATCAGTCGAGGGGTAAGTGCACTCGTGAGTCGTTGGCTGCCAATTTAATGAGGGTCTTTTTGACACGGAGAATTGGCAGTCGCGCGGCGGGTTTTCCGTGCCAGCACTCGCGCATCAGTTTACCCATGCCCGTTAGGGTGGAATCCGAGTGCCAGCGGTTGGGTAGCGGCGGTCTACGCTGGTCCAGGGAGACTAGCTTGCGCATTTCCTCGATTGACGGCTCTTGAGTGGCACTTGACAGCCACTCGGAGTATGGGGCAGCATAATCCAGGGCTACGCCGTTGCTCACGCAACGCCGGCAAACCTCCCACATTATCAGACCCAGGCAGTAGATGTCGACGCATCTGAAGCCCTCGAGACACTCTGGGTTCAGTCTGAAAGAAGAATTTTAATTGTGGATTGGGAGTAGAAGAGTTTCGTTTTAATCAGTCAATTCTTTAATTATCCCGATGCGTGGGCGTCCTGAGCGAAAGTGGTTGTATAGTTTTTTGTTGGAAATTTAATTCTCCGCGTATGATATGTTATCAGATTTTTCGATAAATCGAATATATTTTGAGGTACGTGCAAAAAACTTGAGGTAGTTTTTTTTCTGTTCATACTCCAGGTATTCAATTTGTAAATTTAATTTAATCAATTAACTGTGAATAATTAGTTTAAGTTCCCAAAAAATTCTTCACTCACGTATTCTCCAGAATCTCCGGACACATGTATCGCCTGGTGCCCTGCCTGAGATCGACTCGATCATTGATCAGCCTTTCCTGAGTGACAGCCAGTGCGAAATTGGAGATGACACAGCTGCCATTGGTCTTGACAAGTATAGTCTTGGATTTGAGGTTTCTGTGTGCCATCGCAGGCTTCCCCTTGGTCCCATGTATCTCAGTGTGAAGGTAGAGGAGACCATTGGCAATCCCCAGGCAAATATTGAGGGTCTGGTGAGGGGTGAGCGGCTGGGGGGATCGGTTGAGGTGATCGTAGAGAGAGCCCAGTGGATGATAATGAGTGACCAGCCAGAGTTGGGTGCAACTGGCGCGACTGGTCATGTCACTCCCCACGTATCCCAGAATATTGTCGTGCCTCGAGGGCAACAGCTGAGAGTAGACCTCCGTCTCCCGCGCCCAGGCCGCCTCGTCACGAGAGAAGTAAATCTTCACTGCCACTGACTCCCCGTGCCAGACACCTCTCCAGACCTCCCCACCAAAGCCACCACCTCCACCAGAGCCCAGGCACTCCACTAAGGCCACTTGTTTCGCTAGAGTGCGCTGCACCAGAAGGGGCAGACCTGAACCTGAACCACTGGTCAAACTCCGGCCGTCCAGGTACTCCTGAAAGTGATCATGTTGTTTTTCGCTATTTCATCTCAGGTTTCAATTATTCCAGTCGTTCAACTTACTCTAAGGGTGCTATCACCAGCAGCAGTCGCCCTCAACTCATTCGGATGATAATTAGACGACGAGTTCTGAGAGGCTGAGGGGAAATGGAGCATCGAGGGCTCCATTTCGGAATCAACGAGAAGTTTATTGCGCTTCGGTAACGGACGTTTTCTTCGGGTTCTCCTGGCTAATAGACAGAATAATACACCTCCAGCCACTGCTCCCAGGCCAACTATGGGTCCCAGGATGGCGAGAGTGAGTTTGGCCGCGTAGTCCTCCTTGTCAGGATCTAAAATCATCGATAGATGAATAGAAAACCACAAAAACTCTCAATGATGTCAAAGATCCTCCCCTGGTTTAGCAGATATTTCCAAAAAAAACTTCAAGAGAAACAATTTAATTTTGTTTTCCTCCACTGCTCAACTCATCATCAATTCTCTAATGAATGAAGTAATTACCAAGACGTTCGAGAATTGGAAATGGCCCATCGTTACAGTAATCACTGTAGCAGCACTCGACGTGATAAAGAGCCCCATGGCGACTGCCAGGCGCCAATTTATTGCATATCAATGGAACTTGATCTGGGTCTGTCGTACATCCACGTTTAACTCTTTCCGTTCCATCTGACTCCCTAACCCTGGACTTCCAGCACTGTCAACAACAGGATTATCATTTCAATTTGTGTTTCCATAAAGACGACAGAAAATAAGACTAAATGAAAAGAAGGATGAAGCAAAAATAATAATTATGGACAATTTATCATTATTGTTGTTAATTCATCGTGGAGTTGGTAATTACCGCAATGGCATTATTGCAGAGTCCCCCAGGGTTTCGGCACTCGTCTCCTTCGCACGAGTAGCACGCGTAGATCCTGCGTCCAATATTATTTATTAGTTTTGTGTCCAAGGAGTCGTGAGGCTCTTCGCTGTCAAGACTGTTGGGATCTTCCAGGAGAGGTGTTCGTTGACGCTCAGCTGAAAATTAATGAGTCGTCGATGATGATGGGTCACTGATTGATATGTTAATTAAAAAATAAAGGCAACGGAAGTAAATTAGAAAATCTGGACGGAATTCGATTGCGTGGAAATAATGGGGATATTTAATTCATGAATTCTTGAGATTGAGTGTCTGGGGGGGTCTGTAAGGTCTCTGTAAGGGCCTCTGTAATTTACGAGACTCCTGTGGGAGCCTCTGAGGCCTTCAAGGCCCCCTCGAGCACGGGAATCTCCAGATCTATTGAAGATAGCAAACTTTGCCAGCATCATTTGCCTTAAGTCGATTAATTGATTTTTAGTTAATAACTTTAGCCTCGGATGCCCTCGAGGGCAAGACAAAGAAACTCATAATTATTGGTTTTATGTCTTTCCACTCGAGAAGAATATGAGCACAACAGGTACGATATTAAGAAATGAATAAGCAGAAATAACATCACCACCAGTCACTGAACAATTTTGTTGGAACAAATCCCCCGAGGCGAGGATATGTTGTTAATTAAATCACCATAAATCCCGTAAAATACAATCCCAAAACCCATTAGAAAAAATGCCTTCTCCACAGAAAAATCCCAATCCCCTCCTCCTCACCATAACCCACTCAACTAATTCAGAACCTCCGGGTGAAGGTGATCAACACCCGCCCCCCCTGCCTCTCACGTTCGTCAATTAAATCCCCCAACAAGGCACTAACCTCCCTCCTCCCTCACAGCCTGCACTTCCATAAAAAAAATCCCTCACCTGCACAAAATTTCAATGTCAACAACAGCAGAAAGTGCGTTATAAATACAACATCCGCCATTTCTGTGTTGTCTCGCGTCAAAACAATGGACCACACACTCCCCTCACACCATCCTCACGGCTAAAACCTCCCCCACGAGAACCTGATGATTGTCTCTCGATGCCACACCACGTCATCCACATCTCCTCATAACTCGAGTGTCCACTTCACTTTCGTCAATGAAAATTAATTGGAGAGTGAGAAATAAAATGTTTAGGCAGTTTTAGGAGTGACGGCGTGGCGTCACGACTCGACTCACAAGAGCACGGGAATTACAGATTTAGTCGGGGATGTGAGAGTGGAGTGAGGCCAGCTCGGTTGAGTCCGGCCTCCGCAGGGGCCAATGGGAGGGCTTCCACCTTTGGATTGGGACAAGGGGGGAAAATTGGCGAAGGCCGGAGAGGACTAGGGACTTGGAAACTCGCCTTTACGCAGTGACTCGAAATCAATACACCTTTCTTGGGGCTCGCGGTGGACAACAGGACTCGGTTGGCTTCGTTCTACAATTCATTGTGCTGATTTGCAAGGGATTGTTGAGGTCTTTGGAGATCGGAGAAGTGACAGCTGTCGGTGCTCGTGGCCAGGGTTCGGAGGGACTTCGGGGGGTTTTCTTTGTTTATTTTGGGGGGGCTCCGGGAGGATCTCGGGGCAGGAGGAGAACTGTAGGTGAGTAATCGAGATAAGGATTTTAAGGATTTTTTTTCCTTCGGTGGGCTGTCCTTGTTAGGGGTTTGTTTTGAGATTTTGGGGGAGTTCTTTAGGGGTCGCGAAGAGCTTCAGAATTCACCGGAGATTTGAAGGATTTGTTGAGCTGGATTTCTCGACTGCTTCGTGGTTTTGTGTTATTTTTTTGGGAGGGATATTGTTGAGAGTTTGTTTAATATTGGAAGCGATTAATTAGTGACAGGTATTTCATTCTTTTAATTGTTTTTCCACTTTTTGGGGAGTGAAAAAGAAGTTCATTGGCTTTTTTCCTTTTGTGGGATTTATTTCAGATTTTTTTGGGGTGAGGGTCATTGATTGTAGTTACTCGTGGGGGGTACAGATTTTTTATTCTTTCATTAGTGAGACTGAATGATTTTTGTGTAAACTGATTAGAATCGTGAATTGTTCCACATTTTGACGAGAAAAGAATCTAGACCGAGGTCAGTCTCGAGAGAAATTTATCAAGTTTTTCTGATAAAAAAAAATAGGTTTAATTTTCCTGCTTCTCTGAATTGTTATTTTTTTCATGTGCAAGTATTATTGATGGTTGATGAAGACGAGGCGATTATTCCCATGTGTAAAATCTAATTTTGTCATCGTCCAGGTGTCCGTGCACATTCAACCAACCCCAGATCCTTTGTTCAGATGTCCAGACATTTTTTGTAAGAGTTTTTTCATTTTTATTTAATCGTCGATTTATTTGAGTTGTGGGAGTTGTCAATTTGTCTAAGTCTAGGATCGCCTGGTCCCCACCTTCTTCAGATTGTTCTAATTTTCATTTTAGCGACATAACCGGCATGGCGTCGAGTTCAGTGAGTCAGGAGGACTTTGACAATGACTTCGAGTTCACAACGAGAAGATCGAGAATCAGAACAGCAAGGACGAGAGTGGGACCCCAGAGGGCTGGGGACATCACAACCATCAATTTTCAAAGTGCGTGGAGATGATTTTTTCATTCCCTCACTCCGATAAATTATAATAATTTTCATTTATTTATCTGAGTAATAGACCTTGGAATTAATTTTGGAGATGATTTTTGGATTTTGCTATTAGAAAATCCAGCGGATACTGACGATCCTCCCATTTGCGAGTCGAGCTCCAACAATGTTTTACCTCTAGAACATGATAATCAACAGAACAAACCGATCATGAGGAAACCTGAGAAACGAGTCACCGGTCGGTGAGTAGAAAACTCAAGAAATGTATATAATTAAATTGATAAATCGATTTTTTTTATTTAGTTTGATTGTAAGAGCTTATAAGAGGTTATAAGGGTCTAAGGGGTTTCTGTGAGGGCTTGAGAGGCTCCAGGAAGCCTACGAGGGCCCTCCGAAAGCCAGTGAGACCTTAAAGAGGATTTGTTTGGCTCTAAAAGACCTCTCTCAGAGGTTATGAGGTTTTTAAGGCCTTCAAAGTCTCTATAAGGTTCTTACGAGGCTCCAGAAGGCCCACGAGGTTCCAGAAGGGCTCTATAAAAGCCGTAAGGGCTTGAGGAAGGCTTGTAAGGGTCGTCAAGGCCCACAGGGACTGTACGGGCCCCTATAAGACTCTATCGTTTCCCCGCATAAATCCCCAGACGTCCAGAAAATTGTCTCACCTTTAGTTTTTGCTAAATTCCATCGCATCTATTGGAGATACTAAAATCCACTTGAGAACCTTTCTTGTAGTTTTTGAAATTCCCTACAAAAAAGTCCTTAACGAAATTTTCACCAGGCCCAAGGGATTTCCAGATATTCTTGAATAAATGTCGAGTAGATTATAAAAAACAAAATCATCGATGGAAAATCCCCGAAAAAAAAATATCATCACGTCTTATTGTCAATGTCGTAACGTATTTGCACAGGCCCACACACATCAACAAGGGAAAACAGCAGAGGGACCGCAGGAAACTCAGAGAGAAACGACGCAGCACTGGGGTCGTGCATCTTCCATCCACTGAGGTATGCCGCAAAAAAAAAGAAATGAATTAATTTAATAAATGAGCATGAAACATTCTCTGAAAGCCCCTCAATGATTGAAATGCACGATTGAATCCTATGTTTGGCTCTGCAATCAATCTAACGTTAGGTATTTGTTGACGAACTGTTTATTCTAACAAAATTCTATTAATTATTTGGATATCGTAGAGTACAGGAGGTAGTACTGGTGAAGATGAGGAGGAACTCGGTGGATGCCTCGAAACTAAGCACAATACCCACCATAACGAGTTTCTTGACCATGAACTCATGGAAGTAAGTTTGTTTTTTTTTTCTTTTATTTCGTCATCTGTATTGTCCATGCTTTTATGTAGATTCGCAGGGTTGCAGGGTCAAGTGTAGACGACATTTTCATCTGGAAAAGGTCGAGTGAACGATCTATTTGTGTTGAATGTTGAGGTTTTTTTTTTCTTCGATATTGATTTACATATTATTTTTTCCATTGGTTCTTCATCAGTTGTTGGTCATTCTGTGGTTGAGGGGTTTTAATTTCCATGGGTTTTGGGTCTGTTGCAGGAGAGAAATGCCAAGGTCTATACGCAGAGGAGGAACAAAAGGTAATTATCCCTGAACTACTGAAAGACGAGGTTTCGGAGAAAATGTAATTTGACACTTTTTGTAGAGAATTAAATTTACAATAAAACATTAGGAACAAAATTTTTGTCTAAACCCGCTCGTTAGCGAGATAAATCGAGAGGAACAGTAAAAAATTTCGTCTTTTCTCTCTTTTAATTGCAGCCATTCAGACTTGGAGGCTGACGACGAGGAGTTCGACTCCCTGAATCAGTCAGACAGTATCAACCAGTCAGACGGTGCTCACCCAACACAACTGGACACAGCAACGAGGGCTCGTGTGCCCACACCGACAGGAGACAACACTCAGGAGGTACTAAATCCCCCCCCAAGATAATCAATTCCGGCAGTGAAAATATTGCTCACGTTTTTTAGCTTTTCGAGCGAGCCCAGGAGGAGAATCGAAGGCTTCTAGCTCTCCTCGAGGATCAGGACCACAAGATAATGGCCCTGGAGGCCCAAATTCTCCAGCAACAACGAGAGATTGCCATCGAGCGCGAAAGGTTACGCGAGGAGAATGCCGCTCTCATTAGGGCAATGGCAGCACTCGCGAGTAATTAATCATCTAAAAATTTCTCACAATTTTCTTCTCGAAAATAAAAGGAAAAAAAAACACTAATTAACATCTACAAAATAAATTCAAATCGCTTATCGATGTTTTTGGATGAGATGTCTTGGGTAATTGAAGAGTCTAATTCCTCGTCAGATTTATTTTTTTATCGAAGTAACGTAGGATTAATAGAAATTTGTGTTTTTCTGTTGAATTGCGACAATTCATTTCTATAAAACTAAAAATATTCTGAATATTTTCATTATTGACGATGAATTACGAGACTTGTGCAGAACATTGAGAAGTTTTTTTTCTTGCTTTTTGTATTTTTGTCGAGATGACAGACGAACTTATTAATTGAGAGATAATGTGTGATAATTTGGACCTAATGATCAGGTAATAGACGCTGGGAAAATTATTCTGATGTAAATACATTGTGAATTTAGTGGAGGCATTTGTTAGAGTGTCAATTCAGACTTGTAAATTAAGATGTAAAGGTGATTATGTTTTCAATAGGAAAATTTCGTGATTGATTAATTATTCAGGAGAAATAATTAAGTAGGTGACGATGGGAGGAGATGAAGTAATGTGCACAATCAATTGTTACGTTTCGATTACTCAATAAAAAAAATTCCCATCTGAAATAAGGAGAACAAAAAAAACAGTTAATCACAAATAAATAATTGGCTATACTTGGTTTATTCATTCCGTTCCTCTCTCTTTTTTTGGGGCAATTGTTTTCGATTAATTCCCTTTAATCGGATTATTTTAAATATCTAGCAATGATTGTTGTTGATATTGTAAAATTCTTTCTTCTGCTGATTAACAAATGAAATGTCAAAATGTTAATATTTTTCTATTGTAATATTTTGTATTTCTAGACCATTTGGAATCAAAATTCGAGAATCGAGGAAACGACCAAAAAAATACTTCCCTTGGGAAGTCAAACGAATTCGTTTGCTTATAAAATTATTATAGGACGAAAAGTAGAAGAGATAATCCCATCAGTACCACAAATCCTTCCTTTATTTACACACTTTCCATTCTCATCGTACAACCATGGACAATCAGCATTTTAAAAAAAGCGGTTGAAAATAGCGAGTGGTACAGTAGAACATCAATGAAAACTCCTCACCAATAAATCACGAGTGAAAGGCTACGTCCAGTCTGATATGTACTCATTACAAGACCCAAAAGAGGAACAACAACAATACAATTGTTCCAAATTCCTCGCCAATCTATCACTTATTGTCACTCAGTCGAGGTCAATTCGACTACTTCAACATAGGCCATCTTCACCTTTACCCCTACCCTACCAATAATCCTACAATAACTCTCTCCACTGAAAAAAAAAAAAAATGAAAACAATACACCTAGAATAAGTCTCGTGTGTTTGAAATATATCATTAAACTAAGAAATTCCCAATAGCCTCGAGTAACATCGCTAGATCCATATATTTTTGGTATAAATGTACATATTCTCCCATTAAACTCAACTGAATACTGCGATTTAAATAAACTTGACCTTTTATTATAATGAAAATTGACATTTACGACGCACTAAAATCAATCATCTCTCACGCTCGATTTTAAAATTCCACTCGAGGCATTAAAAACACTTAATGAAGTGGAAAAAAGTGGAATGTTCAGCAGTAAAAATTCAATTTAGCGAATTGTTTGGATTTCTTGAGATTACAATACTCAAAAATACTCGCAAACTCGAAAATTTGTACCAATCAAATTTTTATTGACGAATTTTTCACTAGTTCCATCTCCATGAACACCAATAATCCTTCCCCTCGGTTAATCCAGATATTAATTATCGCATTCATCCCAACAAACGACTAGATCACGATGGTTTTTAGTGAATCCACGCGGATCCTTAAATGCTAATAAAACAATAAAGTAATTAAGAGGTCTCGAGAGTGAAAAAAAAATCCCCAACCGCGAAAAAGAACTCCGATAAACACGAGCAATGGCTTAAAAAATTGGTTCACTCTCGGGGAGCAGGGCAAAAAAAATTGAAGACAATCCGAAGATTTTAAACACTTTTTCGAGAGTATCAAAAGTGCGAGATGGTCGAGACGTGTGAGCGCCATCTTGTTTGAGCAGAAATGGCGTCGCCTCCACCTCGCGATTTCAAACGTCTTCCAAATTGCTCTATCCTCTTCAAATAACTCCCAACTCACTGCATTAATCTCCCAGAGTGTGAACATTTTTATCAAGCCATCCCCAGCCTCTTCCATCGCCTCCTGTCAACGAATCAATGGCCTCAATATTTCCCGTCAATTCCTTTCCCCCCACTCTCGAGGCGTCTCAATTGGGGGAGGGGAAGAGCTTGTAGACTAAAACTAAACCATTAACGATATATTAATCCTTCGAAAACTACATTAATTATTCAACTCCGCCGGACGATCTATCGATCTATCGTCCATTTAATTTCTCTTTTAGGTACATTCTTGCGTTCCCTCACTCTTCCTCATCTGCTCTCGATACCCAGTATAAGTACAACACTCGTCAACAGCTCGATATTCATCCATTATCCGTTACAACGGCTTCCCAATAGTCTTTAATTCGTCGAGGTATAAATAATTAGCTTTGAAAACACCTAGACAAACGTGTTTTCATCTCACTTTTATCGTTATTATTATTTTCCATTTGTTTACCATTATTTGTTTCCATTCCCTGAAGTTCTGATTTTCGTTCAAAGATTTTGCAAATGTTTCCTCTATTGTTATTGTTCTTTTGTTTTTTTTTATATCAGCCTTAGCTCGAAGGCACATTAGCTTGAGGTGATTGAATCCTTCATTGGAAAATCAGTGATGGGTTTTTAGTGAATTAAACGAGAAGAATTAAAAGACACGTTTAAGGATATGTAGTTCGACCAGCAATTACTGGAGATGGCCTGTCCTCAGACGCTGCAGCCCGACGTAACCTTGTCATTGGTCTGTGGATGGCTCCATCTGCAGGGGTGGAAGCTCTTGGGCTCCTCGGAATCGGCGGACTCCGTGCTGGAGGCCTTGAGACCCTGCTCCAGCTCCAGTAGCTGACCCATGAAGTTTAGGTTGGGGCTGATGATGGGACGGGCGTTCTTGACTAATTTGTAGGCGTCCACCATCGAGAGGCCTTTGTGTCGCATTATGTAGGCAATTGCTATTGTTGCACTGCGAGAGACGCCAGCTTGGCAGTGGACTAGGACGCTGCTGCCGGCCTTCCTCGCTTCCTCTGGAAAAATAATAATTGCCGGGGGATTAGATTGGCTGGATCACAAATAAATACTCATTGAAGTGGGCAAAATAAGCATTTACTTTCAGGATATGAGGCCCATATAAACTCTATATATTTCTTTTGGTTGTTTGGTATTAGAATTTATTCGTTAAGTGACCTAATTACCAAGAGCACTGGCTAAATTCTGACTAAAGCCTGATTAAATTCCGACGAAGCCCAGAGTGAACTCCGATTACGCCCAAACTTCAACTCAGCTCTGATTAAGCCCCGACTAAACCCTGACTAAACCCTGACTAAACTCCGACTAAACCTTGACTAAATACCGACTAAACTCCGACTAAACCTTGACTAAATACCAATTAAATCCCGTTTAAATTTGAATTAAACGTCTCTCAAGGCAGAATTTTCCCCCGTTGTTTGTGAGATTTTTCCGCTTTCGATTGAGAATTTTTTAAGCAGTCCCATTGCCGAGTCACCAGAAACCCTCATTGATCGATCTAAAAGCTCATTAAATCCAGCAGACTCGACAGAGCGGCATCAATTTCCTAGGAAAATTGAGTTGACGGTTTATTTCTATTTAGTTGGGTGAAACAAATAAAAATGTACTGGTACGAAACCGCATGCATAGGGATCCGGGTGTATGAGTCACAGTCTTTGGTGATACGATAGCGTCCCCCATATTACGTAACTCAATCGGCTGTTTGGGTTGCAAGACTACTTGGCTGACATTTTTTTTTTATGTAGGATTAATGTGTTTATTGACATGGGGGCTCTATTAACGCTGATGAGACTGCTTAGGACGAGAGGAGATGTATTTAATATCTCTCTGTACCAGAGATTGTGTTAATTCTTTCGTTTGCTCTTTCGCCGTGTCACTCCGATTGATTTACCAATGCCGATAATTACAGACATTAATTAATTATTTAAAAAATTACTGAAGCCTATGGAGACTTTTTTTCTCAATTTAATGGCATCACTGGAAAATATTGTTTAAATAATACTAATTGGACACTTGTCACGTAATTCACTCGGAAAAACCGCAAGTTAAAATAAATTGAGTGAAAATAGTTTTAAAAAAATTGAGGCTCATGGAGTCTCAACTATAGACTTCAAATGCAATTTAAACCTCCTCACGGGCTTTTATGTTGCCCTGGGAATACAATAAGAACTCGGTTAATTTCGAAATTCTAATCAAGAGATGATAACGTCATCTGATTAAAAAAAATCCCCAATTTCTTTCTCAATCCTTGAGAAGTTGCGTAAACATCCTTAACTTCCAAGAAGCTCAACCATTCCCAGATCTCCAATGCCCCCCCGGCTATATTGACCCAACTATTCGCATGAAAAAAAAATTTTCACTGAATGAGGAGATGTAGCCCCCGCCGGGGATATGTGCGATAAGTTTATTTACAGTGTAGTTTTTCCTCTCGTGGGTCGTCTGCGCCGAGGGAACATCTGTGTTTCCAGTGTTATATACATTAGAACGCAGTAGAGCATCTGGCGTGAGTCAGAGGGGCAGTGAAAAGGAGAAAAAAAAATGAAGAAGAGAGGGAGAATGAAAAAAAAAAAGTGAAAGGAGCCCGTGGCGAAGATTAATTGGGTATCAACCCCCCCTTGTATCGTCACTCGTGACATAATTCAAGGAATTGTAATTGTTTTTCTCTCCCCCTCCCTCACTTCGCGTGACTCCAAGACGATAAATAAACAAATAACAAAAGCCGTGATATTTCTAAGAACAATCGTTGGACGATTGTAAATTTCAGATCCTTGGATTTGTAATTGTCAATGCCTGCTGGCGTATTTGTGAGTCATTAAGGAGTCAATAAAAATAAAATTGGGGAAAGAGTGACGATAAAATAACGGGTCAATTACGTGAGCATGCCTCAACGACGCAGTTCGTTATAACGGAAACGGGGCATAACCAGCCGTATCCGGTGGACCATTGACTGACTGTGTGTGTGTGTGTGTGAGTGGCACACATGGGCTGGATGTGTTGGACAAGAGACGAAAGCCTTCCCATTCATGAAAGCCATGACTCACTTAGGCACACCAAAAACTCCCCATGTCCCCCTCTTCAACCCTCACGTGGGTCCCGGGAGTTCCCGACCCCCTCCACTATTTTATGATCTTTGTGTTGTAAGTTTGTGTTGGGGGGGGGGGGAGGTTTTGTGTACACGGGGGTACGTTTTGTGCTCTTCCCCCTCTGAATGTGCAACTGGTGGAATGCCGTTGGTAACCGTTGATTTTAAGGGGGGGATGGGAGAGTGGGATTTCAATTGGTCGAGGGAGAATTTTTATTTTTAAGGGATTTGAGGGTCAACCAAGCGCACTTTGCCCACAACAAGGGAAAATTTTTTTTTTCCACATTCTGTGGGGTAAATGGGGTGTGGAGGGTCTTAGGGGTTAACCCGTGCGATTTGACCCATTTTTAAGGTCATCATTTGACCCACACAATTTGCCTTATCGCGATTGGGGGGTTTTCATGACTGAAAAGAATTTTAATTGTTTCGGGGGAATTTTGAGGGCGCATTTTCGTGGGTCAAGTGAACATTGACCCACGAGTTGACCCATGGCAGTTGACCCAGGTAATTTGACTCATTGCGATTGCGGGGGTTTATTGATTTTCAATGATTTCAGTGACTTCATTCGTTTGGGGGGAGTGAGGGTGAATTTTCAGGCGTTGACCCATGTCGGGTTTAATGACTTCGACTTGACCCACACGATTGACTTGATTCTTTCCCCACTGACGTTAACAGGAATCAAATTTTTCAGGATAATAAGGTTTCAACAAATTCAAGTGTTCCAAAACATGATCTCGTGACTGGAACTGAGTCTAAAGACTTGACTCATTCAAAACGAAATTTCTCACAATCAACCGATTAATTAGACCGTAAAAATGTTGATGACAGAAGGAGGAGGAGCGGATACGGTTCATTACCCTAGTTGAACATTTCGGCACTCCCATTTATACAAATGGAATACGAATAAAAACGCCATTAGTCATTGGATTAAATCATGGACAATAATAAAAATGTTAAAAATAAAAAATTGAATCAGAGCCGATTAAAATACGATGAAATGATAAATATTATCAAATCAACGAATTGAATCAATAGCTCTCTGGCGCATTCGGTAAGTCCGCAGGCTCGCATGCGAGAAGTTCCAAGTTCGAATCCCGGCCGGATCAATAGGACTTTTCAAATGAACTCAACTCTGAACATTGAGTAATGATTAAAGATCATTGAAATCATAACAAGAAAAGAAAACAGCTAAAAATGCTGAACAAATAAATAATAAAATTAATAAAAAAAAAATCCCGAGTTCCCCGGCGCATTCGGTAAGCCCGTGGTTTCACATGCGCGAGGTTCCCAGTTCTCATCCCAGTCAGGTCAATAAAATTCCCGAAAATGGCCATCAATCAGGACAATGAACAGTCATTAATAATCATGAAAACAATGACGCAATCGTAAACATCGGCAAATGAGCCTTGAAAATAAAAAAAATAGAAAATCACTCACCAATGAAATCAAAAGCCTCCTCGAAGTACTGCTTGAGATTCTGATGTCCTGAATCCGTGGCGGGTATCTGCCTGTACGTGATCCCTCGTGCTTCGTGATAACCGGGCAGTTGTGAGGTGACATTGAGTACCCTCGTGGCACCCAGTGCCTGGAGTAGCTGGAGATCTGCCGCATCTCGTCCATTACCCAGGTAGAGAAATGGCAGGACCCGCGAGGCCGGATGATTGTCGATGTCGGCTGGCTGGGGCGTCGTGGGCTGGCCAATGCTCATTACGGGACATCCTGGACCCGGACTCGTGCAGCCACTCACCGATGCCAGGGGGGAACTACTCCCCCCCGGCAGGAGCGTATCCTCGCAGAGATCGCGGTGTCTCCTCTGGAATTCCTTGTGGCCTCCTGCAAACAACATCACGTCATTATGTTATTTTTATTATTTATTACAATTGTTTATCAACGCTTTTCAATGCGCACTTTGCGGCCAATGAGTGAGACGACGATCTCTCGAAAAACAACCCCATTAAAAAGAAAAAATGAAAAATTATCTCGGGAATAGAAATTGGAGCACGCGTCATCGCGCGATCGCGTGCGTAGCTCGACCCCGGGAAGTGAATTTTTGAGTTATCGACGGGGCCTCCTTTTTTTTTTTAAACAAATGACGTCCCGGAATGCTATTGTTTCGGGCTTTTGTAACTCTAGGTGAAGTGTCTCAAACACCAGAGGACTGAGTCATCGCGGACAGGACGGGAGTCCTCGATTTTTCCGCGTTTCCCCCACGCGGGGGTCCAACTACTCCGATGCCAGTAGAAATGGCCAATTGTCGAAATAAAAAAGATTCTTATTTTTTAACTGATTCTTTGGAATTGCCAGACATACCCCAGGGCTCGAGATTCTCGAAGGGCACAAGCCGCAGCACCAGGCAGGGTGCCTTTTTAATCCTCATCCTCGTTTTTTTCGGAATTGTCCTCACGTGAGTGGACCAAGTCCTGAAGTACACTTTTTTTTCGCTCTCCCTCTCTCTCTCTCTCTATCGTCACGCGCACAACTTTCCTGGTGGTAGCGCGATTGATTATCGAAATATATAATTTTTTTTCACTTGCGAAAGCCTCTGACAAGCGCAACTGTTTATGGTTTGCCCTTTGACGAGAGACTGGCTGGTGCTGAACGTAGGAAAACTATGAGCCGCAGTTTGTGTTTTACACGAGAGAGACCCCGAGTGCCGAACGGTGAGTCATCCGCTCCTACTACCATTGGACCTTCTAAATGTGACGTCACGGGGGAGGAGGGGCGGGAGGGGTGCGAATGACGGAGAAACACGGAAATGTACGAGGGGGATATTTCGCGCCGCGTGTGAACTCTATTCCTTCGTTTTTCGGTGTTTTCCAGTTTTTTCCTGACGCTTCTAGAAAGTTTCTTTTGGAAATTATTCTTTGAACTGATTTTTCAACTGTCTCTCCTTCCCCAGGTATTCTTTTGGGGGAAACTGGGCGGAAAATGGGGCAGTAAATCGGGAAAACGTTTTGCAAAAATTGTTGACAATTTCGGGAAATATATTTTCAGACCCCCCCCCCCCCCCCGCACACTTTTCGAAAATCTACAAGACATCCACCTTAAAGAATACGGTAATAATGGCTGGGGAGGAATACAGCAAGAATAATCAGTACCACCTCACACCTTCAAACCTTCACTGGAAACAATAATCGTATCATCTTCATACCAACAATTGTAACATCTCCATATCATCACTCTCTGTAAATAGTTGAAAATAGTTGAAATTAAAAAAAAAAACCGCTATTTTTGTAAAGCTTAGGCTGAAGGCCCTCGGGCGATAGCCTTTTATAAGAGGAGTGCCTTTTTCGTGTATCTTTTCTTGCAATAAAGTACGGTAAAACTAACTATATTTTCAGATTTTTCAATTTTCGCATTCTCTCGTTTGTATTGTCTCGTCAGTCCCAAATTTTCGGAATTTCTCGGCTAAAATACAAATTTATTGACATTAGAAACAAAAAAAATTCTAAACAAGAAAGAAAATCTGAATTTCTGCCATTTGTGGTCTACTAAAAGCCCAAACTCTCTACCGACGTCGCAAGTCAAATCATTCAATTGATTGAAAGGAATAGATAAAAAATATCTGAAAATATTTTCCCCTGGATTACCTAACAAATCAACAAACGCCATATTTTCCACTGGCCCCGGGAAAAATTCCTACTCATGGTAATTCCTAATTAAGCGATTCAATTTCATGAATAAATGAAATAGTTCACATTGGGAATATCAATTGTCATGGCAAATGCCGGCCAACTGAGTCATCCATTAGTAATGAAATTAAAATATCGAACAATAGGTCATCAGTGGTACGAGTATTACCCAATTAATCCCGAAGGACCGATGATGCACGGATTTAATGAGTCCGACGAGCCTTACCCGGATTACGAATCGGTGTCTCAGTGTGAAAAATCCGACTCATGACGAATTCAGGTCTTTAGTCCTGCAAATCGACCTCGAGACCACAACAAAGATCACATCTTAAAATATTCCAGTGCGTCAGAGTCGGGAGTTCATCGGAGATCACTGGAAATCGCGGAGAGAAGGAATTACCGGGAGTTATTTTATATATTTTTTTTTTTTCCCAAGTCGTCCTTGAAGCGAAAATGCAAGCCTAAACAGTGGATAGGTATGATGAATCTTGACACCTAGACATTTCTCATTAAACGTTACTCATGGGCTCCGACGGTTGAATCATCGGTTATTGTTTGAGGAGATAATGACCGATTGTCACCTTTTCCCCTGGACAGGCACTCGGGGTGAGTTTTTTTTTTGGGAATATCTCGGGATACGTGGCAGATAGGGGAATTCTTGTCAAAAACATTTTTGTAGGGCATTTCAAGAACTGCAGAAAAGGCTCTCATGATCATTCAGGTATTTTTGATGGATGTGGAGATATCTGGAAGTTAATGGAAATGAATCATTCTGGACGATATTTGAGTTACATGAATTAATCTGAATGGGAGTTCGTGGAATATCTCGGTAGACGTGGGAGATAGGGGATTTTTTGTTGGGAACTTTTTATGGGGAATTTCAAGACCTACAGAAAAGTTCCTATAGATATTTCTAGATTTTCAACGGATCAGAAGATATTTCAGAACAATCAAAATTGATTCTACCATTATCAGGATAAAATTCCTTCGTTGCCTCTAGTTTTCGGTAAATATCTCAAAAATGACGGGAGCTACAAAAAAAATCCTATCGACCGGTTTTATAGCCCTTGAAATTTCTCACAGAAAAGTATTTCACAGACACTCAGCTATCTCCAATGATTCCCGAGTTATTTACCTAAAATTGAAATAGCATTCTCTCCTTTCTCAGAACGATTTCACTCTATTTGAGTTGAATTTGTTTGTAAATATTGATAATTTCCTCGTACATCATGACACTTTGCACAATTAGTCATGTCCCAAAAAGCCTCGAGAGCCCGGTCGATGACCCCTGGAGCCGTTGGCACTGTCAACCTCAAAATTTCCTCATTTACAAGTATTTTGTGCCCCTCCGGAGTGCCAGACTAAAAACCAGAAATTCAACGTCTGGAGTACAATTCAACAGGTAAACCACCTTGATAACTCGACAAATGGTCTGTCTGAGTCATACCAGAACACCTGGAAGTGACCCTGAATTGCCGATAATTTTAATTCTCCATTTATTTATTATTTCTTGGGACATCCCACCCCCCCACCCCCGTCACACACTCTAAATAAAATTACCAATACAACCGCCAGAAGATTCCATCAATGAATCACATCCTAACGCCAGAATACGAGGATAGCATGCACAATATTTGCTCCACGTGTATTCAGTATTTTGGTTCAATTGCAGTCATACGCACATGGGGAATTCTCGTCTGGTCACTAATGAAGATCGTTAGGAGGAACAATGAGAGTTGATTAATCACGAGGAAAGAGTACAAGGCTGTTGAAAAAAGAGAAAAAAAAAGATCGTAATAGTAATTCCCCCTAAAAAGACAATTCGTCAACAATGAGTCATGAGAAAGAGTGAAAAGTGCGGTATTTATTTTACGTCTTTAAGACGATAAGATTATTATGACGCGCAAGTAACTGACAGTTTTGATTTTCCTTATTCTCAGTTTAAAGATTTGTCGGAATTGCAGGAAAATGTGAGGTTTATGGGGCCGATCTGAGAGCACTTTATGGATTTATTAGAGTACAGTACCAAAAAGTGTTTTGTAACGAAAGGTGACCGATAAAAAATTATCTCTTAAACAGAAATCATTACTGATGATAATTATTCTGGTCTACAGAGAATTTGTCTATTTTTTTTTATCTCAAGATTTTTTTTTCTCGAGATTTTTAACTCACGAGTAATTGTTCGGCTGTCCCAGATTTCTAAATTGATTAAAAACTCCACTTTATCTCAATCAATTGGAAAACAAAAAATACTAACGTATAGAGTAGAAAATTCTCTATAAATTTGAGGTAGAAATCAATACTCTACAATGAATAGTTTTCGCATGAAAAATTTCCGAAGTTATTTTACTCCGAGTGATGCCGGCTGGGAAAGCTGCGCGCGCAGAAGAGGCGGGGCCTCCGCGGTCAGCTGATTGTCCGATATCATCGGGATTGAAAAAACTTTGGAATTTTTTGGTGTAACAACAATTTATTGTAGGAAATTGTTTCCTGGACCAAATGTGTAGAGAATTTTCTGCTCCTTAAGCAGAATTTTTTTGCTCTAAATCTTCTCCACGTCATTTTATAGATAAAAAATAAATTAAAAAAGTATCTCATAACGACATGGTTAAAAAGAAATTAGTTCAGAGCGAATATTATTTTTTAATCTAATAATAACTGCTTTCAGTTTGTACATCGCTTGGCGCAAGAAACTTGTTTTTGCGGGGTAAAAGATATTAATTGCTCAATATGTCTCTAATCAAGCGACCGCAAGTGCTCCCCCATTTCCCGTTAATTCCGGATCGAATTGTGTTTGAAAACCTCCGAACAATTCGTTTTCCCGAATGACGACTGTGACACATTCCCTGTCCACACACGCCGATAATGCACGGATGAAAGGAAAAGCCAGGGGTTGTTTCCCACAGGCTGAGGGACAGGGGGAAAATTGTGACTCACTCCACTGGGCTCTGCGGTTGATAATAATCCCTTTATCCGCACGAGACAGATAATGCGGATGGAAAAAAAATCTCGAAGATGACTGATGTTTCTTTTATCAGTGGAGTCGGCTTATCTGTCCAGGTGCCAAAGAGTCAGTGCCACTTATTCTTTAAAAAAAAATTCTTATCCATTTTTTTGTCAACAAAAATTATTCAGGCGCGTTCAGCGAACGTGAGGACTAGTTCAGTTGATGAAACCGATAAAAAAAAGTGAAGTCTCATGACTAGTCGCCTGTTTACGAATAATTGTCGATCGATGAGGAAACCATCGGTTTGTCAACTGTAATCGCCAAAACCTTGACAATTTCAGTTCAACTCAATGCATTGGAAAACAAAAAATACCGGCCACTGCGGAAGAAAATCCTCTACAAATCTGATGTGGGAACTAGTGGTCTAGAATGAGTTTTTATGGCCTCAAAAAATTCTGAAACTGTCTATCTTGAATTCTGTCCTTCAAGAAATGCGCGCGCACGCAGGGGCGGAGCATAGGCGATCAGCTGACTGTCTAACATCACGGCGAGTGGAAAAGCCGAAATTTTTTTATTGGCCAAATAATTAATCGTAGACCATTGATTCCTATATAAAATTTATAGAGAATTTTCTCCTCTATCTTCTGGTATTTTTTAAATTCCGATTAGCGATTGAGTCGGCCCGTCATGCGTGACCAGACGAAATGAGGTTAGAGCGAGTAATACCCCCTAAGGCGGTTAATTTGAAATTATCAATTTTGATTGTCTATGTGGCAGTCCGCGTTGAGACTCGGCAATAGAAAAATGTCTCGGTCGAGTGATGAAGTCGATCGAAAAGTTTTGAAAAATAAAATTCATACAAATGTCCCATTGTCTTCTCGCCGGAAAAATCGAAGCAGTAACATCGCTCTATGGGGTATGAACGACTTGTACATGCGACTAATACCCACGTGCTGGCCAGTGCCACGAATAACCTCGGAATCACCCAGCGTGGCACGTTGGTGAGTCACCGAAAAACGCGAGAGCCGAGTATAATGGGAATCTCGTTTGTTGGCATTTACAGAAACCATCTCAAGGAAATTCCTGTCTTTTTCTCGTGTCTCATGATTTTTCACGTTTTTACTTTACGTCTAGCGAAGGACGACACGACCACCACCGGGGGGTGATTCACCGGCTGCTATTTATCTTATTTCGTTAATTGTGAATGTGCGCGCGTGCCAAATCATACGACTGTACGCATTCTTTATTTTCATACCTGTGAAAATGCGATTTCACGGATTGTGATAATAATTATCGCTCCGGCTTTTTTTTTTTTGATCATCATTTCGTTCTCGTGAATTTTTTCCATCAGCTGCTGACGCTTTTCGTAACCGGTGAATCAAATTTTTCCGTATTTGAATTTTTTTTTGAGGCATTTTCGGATATCAGTCTCTCGATTATTTCCCCTTTTTTTACCGAACGAATAAATAGACAATTTGAGATTGCGAAATTATTCAAATGTGGGCGGGGTGAATCTGAGGCTGCGCGCGCAGAAATTAGGTTAAGGCGGGAAATCTCCCTTCTCCCATTGGCCGAGTCCTCATTGCGGGCAAGTGACGTCACTCAGTAGTCAAAATCCGTGGAAAATTGATGGAATATTAATGAGATTTTATGGTTTTTTAAAGGAATGTTAATAATCCTTCGAAAACTAGTGGTTCATTGATGAACGAGTTGATTCAAATTTTTTTAATGAAAAAAGTCTCATGCAATGGCGGAAGTCGATAAGAAAAATCCGGAAAAAATCATCGAGCTACTCTGATGCCCCCGCGACCCTTCATATCCGTCACGCGATGAAAACCGATAGGTTTTTATGAATTTTTCAACGCTTTTTGTCACTATTTCCTCGGGTCTCTCGTGCGACCCTCGAAAATTCTCGAATTCAACTTGAATGAATAGAACATAAACTCGAGGCGAATGAACAAACCCCGACACTCCTGAGGACGCTGGCAAGGCCGAGGCGTAGTCGAATGACTGTACGACATGGAATGCTGGAGAGCAAGGGATTTAAGAGAGAGGGAGAGAGAGAAAAAATATCACTCGCTTGAGAACTAGTATCAGATTTACGGTTCTCCGGGTACCGAGAGTGGACGTATCACTCGTGGAATAATCTGGCCGCTTGATTCATTGGAATTACGGGGGTATTTATGCACATCTTTGTTATTATCTTTGAGAGCCCCTCGACTATTGTACGAGTTGGGCGGTGAATCATCAGTCGTGGTCTGACGTTGATCGTGAAAAATGGAGTGGAGACTCCCTCATCTCCGGGCAACCCATCCTCTATTTTTTTTTCTCTCCTTTGAGATATGTATTTTTTTTTTCCATCTCTGTCGTGATAAGAGATTTTTCATTGGGGCTTTAGTTAGTCAATGGCATCCGCGCAACAATCATTTCACGCTCCAATTATTCGGCTTTCCCCGGCCGGCAGATGATGCCCGGACGACCGACATTCGAGGGAATTCTCATTGTTCAGGAAATTCATTAGTCTTCTGAAAACACTTCGCGCGGGTCATGGGACCAATTGTTGCAATTACGAATTAGCAATTTAAAAAAAAAATTTGTTTCAGTTCATCCCCCCAAGCGCCAAAAAAATTCCCTAAAAAATTGCGAGCGAAAATATTTCCCGAAATTAACAAATGCTATCAGTTAATTCAATTAGAACCATTTGTTGGAGTTTTTGAAGGTCTTTTAGTTAATCAAAGAAATACAGCTAATTAAAAAAAAATGTGAGAATTTGGAAATTGTAAAATGATTTTTGGTTACTATGGTGGAGGTAAATTACGACCCCCAAAATAATTCGACTCTCCTCGATTTATGTAATTTAATTGACGATAAGTTATTAATTACGTAATCGGATGACTGGACTTTATTAGATTGCAAAATTGATGATTTCGATTTTATATCTCGGACGTTTATAATTATTTATCAAGATGTGCTGGACGTGTTGAAAGAGGGCAATTTTCCTTAATGAAAACAAGAAAAACTCGTGCAAAAAATCTACGTGGGCATTATTTATTTATTGCTTAGGAAGCAAGTGGATCAAAATGCCAGAGATTGGTAGTTGGCATGGGTGAGTCAGAGTGAAAGTCGCGCAACGTCCAAGCTCTACGACGTTATTCAATGCAGGAGAAGGCTCCTACCGTTCCCCTGCAACTAAATTACTGCATCTCAATTTTATCTCTCGCGATTTTTGCCCCCGAAAATTAAACATTCTTGAACAATAATTGTCAATCGAGAGGTTTAACATCTGAAAATTTTGTAACTGAATTAATTCATCACTTAGTGCCTAAACTAAATAAAATCCACAATTAACTCGAGTTGGACTCGCTTAGACGAATAGTTTGATGAATGACAATTGGCCAACGTAACGTACCCCAGTCTAACTTTTCATTTGCGATAAGTCTTCACTTGCCGTACTCCCAGTAAATTTGGAAACTGTGAGACCCTATCGGAGGCCTCAATCCTCAGTTGAAAAAAAAAAATTCAATTTTGAAAATAGACTCAATAGTTTCGAGAAAAAAAACATTCGCCACGCAAAAATTCAATCTTCTCCTCATATCATCATATCATCAAGTGAACATATGGGCTAATAAAGTGTGACAGGCAGGGACCGAGAAATGGTTTTGAAGTGTCCTTCATTGTAGTTTGCGCACCGACTCTTGTTCTGTTCTGTTCAGCTCCGAACATCATTCATTCTTCTGTGAGTGTGGCGAACAGGGGTTGGGGGGGGGGGGGCTGTAATCGGGGGGGGGAGAAAACACGTCATACGCACTCGGATCAGTATGAATAAGCCCTCGAGTTTTCTCCCCGCCCCCGCCCACCGGCGAAAATCTTTTCTCCCGGAGGCTATACACAAATGGGGCGAGGGGGTGGGGAAGGGGGACAGGGGGTGAGGTCAGTTGAATCGAAAAAGGGCGGGTGGGTTAGTCATTGATACACTTTAAACCGAGTCCGGGGATGAGTCATATAATAATCGTAATCGACAGCTGATCCGAGCGTGCTCGAGGATTTATGGGAATAGGGGAGGAGGGGGGCGACAATCGGGGATTCACTGGAGGAGGTACAACGAAAATGTGAGGCTGGCGGTAATCCCGGATTTTTGTAATTCATTAAATGTCTCCGGCGTAATTAAAAGAGAAAATTTTAAATTATTTTTAGATTTTTTTTTTTTTTTTAAATAGCTATCACTTAAATTTGATTATTATTTAGTTTTTATGACTTCAAAATGTATATATTAATGAATATTTCAAGAATTCTGTTGATAAATTAGTACAGATTATTTTTTTTTAAGGAAAAAAGTGAAATTCACATTTTGAGAGTGAAAATCTCAGATTGAGATTTTTTATTATTTTTATTATCACTCATTACCAATTTTTCACGCCATTATTATTGATAATACTTGCTCGAATTGGACAATAACAATTGATCGAAAAATAATTAATGAAGTGAATAAAAAAAAAATCGCGAATTTTTACGAAAGGTTGCGCTGGGCGTATTGAACGGAGAGAAGGGAGTTTTTGATTTCCGGTGTGGCTTATCGACACTTCCGCTACATTAGACGATCCATGGAGCATGGGAAATGAGGGGGTTCTTATCACTCCTCAAGCACAATGCGACTCATTGTTAAACTCGAACAAAACTCTATAATCACTGACTTCATCTTTCATTTTCATTGAAAAGGAGATAGAAAAAAAAACTATTTTTTATAAAGCGTTGACGTGGAATTTATCTCGCGGAGAAAGCCATTGGTGCAAGTGAAAGAGATTGAATGTGTCGCAATGTAATTATCATAACTTACGGGAGGTCAAATACATTTAATTCATGCAAATTGCATTACTGGGAGGCATGGAACTCTCAATGAAAACCACTCCAATGTCATCCCATTCAGTTTTTCACATTTAATTCAGTCAATTCAGGAATTTTTTTTTTTTTACTTAGTCAGCTTCAGTTGCAGATTTTTTTGATGAATGAATTTTTTTTCTCATTCCCGTGTTAAGCGAACCGATGTATCGCGTTAATAAACGGGTAATGTAAGCCGATAGTGCAGAGCAATAAATTGATCAGTTTTGAAAAAAAAAATGGATGTTATTTTATTTTTAAATTGCCCAGAATTTAATGGGATTGATATGAGGTCAAGACAGTGGACTGGTTTGATAATAATATTGAGGGATAAAGAAGGTCATGTGGAGGTCAGCAGTATGGGTGAAAAAAAATGGGGGGCCCTTACAAGCCCTTAAAAAACCTTACAAGCCCTTATAGAGATTGTATAGGCCCTTATGGGGTTATTTAGTACCTTTGAGGGTTCACGGGAGCTCTGTCGGCCCTTATAGAGGCTCACAGAAGCCTTACAACGCCTCATGAAGGCCTCACAGATTTTTATAAGACTCATACCGCCCTTATCGGTCTTTTCTGCCGACATAGAAACCTTACGAGCACTTCCAGGGACCTTATAGGTCTTTTAAGCCTTCAATAAAAATTTGATCCGCGCCGACAGAGGCCTTACAGGTCTTACAGACCCTTACAGAAGCTCAATGGAATTTTTTAGAGACCTTACAGTGCTTGTAGGTCTTAGAAGCGCACTTAGAACTCCTGTGGGGTCTCACGGAAGCGTTGTGGGCCCTTATATCGAACTTAAAAGGCCCTAAGTAGGTCTAATAAGGCCCCGAAGAGGCTTTGGAGGCTCTGATAGGAACCTTATAGGTCTTAGGCCCACTTACAAGTCCTGTGGGATCTCACAGAAGCCTTGGAGGCTCTCATATATAACTTAAAAGGGCCTGAAGAGGCTGATCAAGGCCCATAGGGGCCTTAAGGGGCCTCATAGAAGCCGTTTAGATATTATAGACTCACTTAGAAGCCCTGGGAGGTTTCACCGAGGCCTTGTAGGCCCTCATATACAACCTAACCTGCCCTAAGTAGTCTAATGAAGTCCCCTACAGGCCTTATAGGGCCTTATAAGAGCAATGTAGGCTATATATCGACCTTAAAAGGCCCTAAAGAGGTCTAATAAGGCCCCGAAGAGGCTTTGGAGGCTCTGGTAAGAACCTTATAGGTCTTAGGCCCACTTACAAGTCCTGTGGGATCTCACAGAAGCCTTGGAGGCTCTCATATATAACTTAAAGGGGCCTGAATAGTCCGATCAAGGCCCATAGGGGCCTTAAGGGACCTCATAGAAGCCGTTTAGATATTATAGACTCACTTAGAAGCCCTGGGAGGTTTCACCGAGGCCTTGTAGGCCCTCATATACAACCTAAGCGGCCCTAAGTAGTCTAATAAAGTCCCCTAGGGGCCTTATAGGGCCTTATGAGAGCTCTGTAGGCTATATATCACTTAAAAGGCCTTAAATTGGTCTAATAAGGGCCCGTGGAGGCCCTAATTTGAGACTTTCGTAAGTGTTAACAATTGTTAACGCGAATATTCTCGTCTCTAACTAAAATATTTTCAACCAGTGGAAAAATCCCCTGAAAATTAATTACAAGTGATGTCTGACTGTTCAAGAGGCAGGTGCTGGGGTGTCCCAAAAACGTACGGATTTGTCCACTAAATTCGAAAATCGTGCCAAGTAATTTGTAAAGGGGTAAATAACGGCCAGAGGGCCAGTGAAAAGACTCGATGACTCATTGCCGGAATAAAACAACCAGTAGGAAAAATAAACTCATCACCCTCCGATGTTTACCCGAACATATGCGTATTATGTCAAAATTCAATGTTGCGCAACGATCTCATTTTTATATTTACTCGTCGATCGAGCGACCCATCGATATTCAGCGGTGAGTCATCTCAACTGACTAGACGCTATTGGACCGCCTGATGTGCATCTTATGAGCCAACTATTGGCCAGCATCGGTTGACAACGAAAAAAAAATACCACCGCCAGGTCAATCGTTACGAGTGGCATGACGACGCCATTGCACAATTGCAAATCATGCGAATCATCTTGGCGTCCGGCGCTTATCGCTGCGCTGATATCGACCAGTTAGTTCATCAGTCAATTGGGGAAAAATTTTGATAAGGACGAGGAATAACAAGTCAGGTGCAGGCGCTCTTGGAAGTAGCCCAGATGACGACAAGGGGGGCAGAAAATTTTGAAACGATTGCGCCGAGAGAAAGGTCGAGAGAAATTATCGCAAGACTCGGTTGAAGTTTTTGACTGCTCAGTAAGAGGTATGACTCACAAAAATTATCTGATTGCTCAGTAAAATCTGTTGATTAATTCATTACAATTATCTCGATGTGTGCATTATTTTTTGTTGATTGTTGAGTAAAAATTGGAAAATAAATTTAAAATGAAGGGGAAAAAATGAATTGTCATTGACGATTGTTCATATAATCTCGAACTTCGATTGCCATAGGTTATCAATCCGGAGAATTATTTTTTATATTATCTTTTAACAATAGTCTTTTGTGCGACTAGTGCACGGTTATCAGTGGCAGTGTCGGGAATGTCAAGCCTAGACCCCGACACGTCATCCTAGCCGACAAAATTGTAATTATTCATATTTATTTACCTCAATATTTCACAAAAATTTTAAAAATTATTGAGGTGTGATTAGTGGAGGCGATTTGGGTCACGTGACCGGTGGAAGAGGGCCTTAATCTTTGCCGTTGGCCCTTAAAATTCAGGGAGAACTTTCGATCATGAATTCTCCGTCAAGCCTGGAGGAAAAAATCTGGGAGACGTCACGACAAATTGGTTCATACCGTAGAAATCGAATGGAGCAAGTTGAGAGCGATTTGGCGAGGATAAATAATTTTGAGAAGTGTTCAAAAACGGCAGATGGAGACGTCGCCATATTTGGAGCTCTCGAGAGCCCGGCGCCATCTGCCGTTGACATCTTAAGATTATTTCTGCTCCTCAGATCACTGTCACTCAGAAATAATTGAGTTCCTCAAACTATTCCCCGAGTTCCAGTCGTTTTTATTGTCTTCATGAGCCTCCCAAGGAACTAATTTCAAGTCACGTGCAATTAAAAAATTATTTTGACTCTCTATTCAATCCCAAAGTCTCTTAATCGGATCATTCGTCCTCACCAGCAGCTCAATAATTTTTTAATTGTCCAGTCATCTCAATGGCTCTCAAGCTCCCCAAAATTCTCAAAAAACTCGCAACAATTTCTCACGAACGCAATTTAAAAAATCCACACTTGGCAATATATAAACCAACGAAGATGACTCAACTCGACAAAAGACAGTCCATTAGACCATCACTAAATCAAGGAAGCCACGAGAGAAGAGGCCTATCGCCTCACCACCTGAAATACCCACGACTATCAACTGTCAGCGATGAATTATCACGCAGTTGACATAAATCCCGTCATTTCTAAAATTCCTACGACAGGTGCACCCTCCCCCCTCCCCTCACCCTCCCTAAATTTCATTATTAGAAATTTTACGACATAAAAAAGGAAACTGGCAAGCCATCAAGACCGGAATTAACCCAGTATTACTCACCCCTCGTCAAACCTTCACACTCAATTTTTC
>JAPYZN010000072.1:0-106806 GCA_030522865.1 Psyttalia lounsburyi
ACAAAGGCAGATAAAACCGTCTGAAAATCATTGAAAAAAAAAAACCTGTCTCGTGAGTTCAATTTTCCCCTTAAAATCTGATTGCCCGCCTGGAAAAATATCCAAAAAATCTCCATAATTAGGGGGAATTTGATAAACCTCGCGTATGTATAAAAAAATCTATACGAAAGAAACTGGAACACACATAAATTGGTATTTAATATAAATATTCCGTATAAAATGCGCGGATTTAATCTAAAAAAATATAATTCTCGAGAGACATATTTTCCGTGTGGGTATTCACTCGATACCCACCTACTGGAGTGCGTTAAAAATCGTAAAAATCAAAACATTGATAAAAAAGAATGCCAAGTGTCGATGTGACTCGATCGGCAAGTGGCATCGATATCCCGCATCGCTGCATAACCAACTACGCCTGTAGGCTCCCTCGACAATTCAGCGCATAGAATTGTGTTACAAAATCCCCGTAGTTGCAAAAGCGTGGCAACGGTGGTGGCGCATTAACGTGCAGCGTTGCCAATTTTCCGAGAGCAGTTGAACGAGTAGAGGCTCTTGCCCGTTCTCATTCCCTCCCCACCCCACTGACCCTGTATACGAGGCGAGCCGTCGCCCCCCGCGTGCGCCGCGAGCCGCCCATCCCCACCACCGGCGCCAGGGGCTTCTCCTCCAATCCCCGGATAGAGAGAGATGCCATTTTGTTCACCGGCGGCGCCAAGCGAGATGGGGGATTCGAGTGGCGCGCGGGCGCAGGCTGTGTTCAAATTTCATTGCATCAAGCTTTCTCGGCTATTCGTTGGCGACAACGCTGGGGCGCGGAATTCGCAGAAAATGTCGGTAATAGAGTTTTGCGAGAGATAAACAGTTGAATGAACGGCCACGGAGAGTGCCTAGGAGGGTTACCAACTGGGTAAATGGTCGACAAACAAATTTTGTCTCTTTTTTTTTTTTTTTTTGGGCGGGGAAAAGTAAAAAAACGACCGCAGGCTTTTTGCGGTGGGGGCGGTGAGCGTCGCATGAAAATGAAAATTATTTATGGATTGAGAGAAATTTATGGGGATCGGAGACAACTGGTTTATGAGACGGATTAATATGCTTTGTTAATGAGGAACGATTGTTCTGTTAAAATCTCGTCAAATTTACTCGTAAAAAGGGTTTTTAATGCATTGCCGGACATTCGCGGGTTTGAATCCTAGTCCGGACTATTTGGTTTTAATAAAAAAATTTGTTTATTCGATATTGAGAAAAATTTCCAATCCCATCCAATGGTTTTCGGTGGCGTCACGAAAATGTGAAACGCAATATAAATTCCCTTTTTTCAATTAAAAATTGAGATCTAAGTCTCAATTTAAGACGTGAGAAAATCTCGAGACTAAGAATTTTATTTTGCGCTCTTTGGAGTTGAAAAATTTAGTGAATACTTCTCATGAACAGAAAAAAAATTAATAAACAATGTCCAATTTTTTAGAAATATTCAAATGCGCGAAATTTCGGTTTCATTGCACATTTTGAGGTAGAAAAATTTGCAAAGCACTTGCACTTTTTCCCCTCCGGCAAAAGATAAATCACAGCTCGCATGACATCTGAAATGCTTTACATGCACATAACCGCGGGTAAAAAAGAAGTCAAGTGACCCAATAAACTGGCATGGATGGGGTCATAGAAAGGGAAAATACAATCTACGGAGGCAACCGACGAAAAGCAATTTTTCCGATTTCTCCGCGCAAGAATTTGATAATACATAACACATTGCAGGGGTTTTGCAGCTGATGTGGGTATACAGATCCCCTCACAGTGGTCCTGTACACTCAGCGTCAGTCATCCCTTCAAGCTTGATACAACATCCAAATGCTTTCCACTTTCACTGAATATGAATCCCGAATTTCAATGAATTTCAACGAACGAAATCCATTGACTCCGAATGAATGATTTGCATTAACGGAAGAAAAAAAAAATTACTCCCGCCGTTAACTTAGTCAACTTAATTGTTATTGGAAGTGAGTAATTGAAATAATAAATCCGGTAAATGAGTGGAAAAACTTCTGGGAGAAAGTTTCAACGAGAAATTCAATAATTTCGAATTTCAAGTGGACTTCATTCAATTTCACTCAAATTAAATTGCGTCTCGAGGCAATACTTCTCACGATTTTCGGTTGTAAAAATATTTTTTCCCTGCCAGTGTAAATATAAAAAATATTAAATTAATTTTCGGTCCATTATTTCCATTACAAAATCAACAATTCTGAATTTTAAGTAGACTTGATCGAACTCGAATCAATACTTGACTCAATTTAAATCGACACTCGATTCAACTCGAGTTGACGATTGATCGAGTCTTGATCTTCAATTGAAATGAAGTCAATGATAAATAAAATTTCAAGTACTCTTTAATTCCGATTGTACGAAGTCAACTTGAACAGTGAACCCGAGAGAATTTAATTCCCCAGTCAGCTCCCCTGAACTCTCATTTTTTGTAAGACCTTATAAATTGTTTTATGTTTACAGTCTCGCACATGGCACTAGACGTCCCCCTCCATCGTCTGACTTTCTGGTATTCCAGAAACTTTGTTTCAAGTCCACCCAGAAACTTTCCTCATTGTAGGCCGCGGGGACGGGGATGGGTAGGAGGAGCCTCTAGATCTTGGTTACTCATATTTTCTCGGTTCACCAGCGGATGCTGAATGATCTCTCGAAATGACTGGGACCGATTCGGCGATTAAAAAAAATTTTGAATTGAAAATTCATCGAGAGAACTCCATCGGCAGATGTCGCGATTAAAATCCCCGAAAATTCCGTCAGTGACCCAATTGGTGCCTTGGGGAGCAGAATGTCTACCTGAGCCGATGGCCCAGTAACTGCCACCTCCATCAACTTCAAATCCTTAAAATTCAACGCGTCCAATAATTTTTTTTTCGATCGAAAAAATAAAAAAAACTTCCCATTCACTGAAACAATTTCGTACCCCTCCGGACAGATACTGGGACATCACAACTGCAGCATGGAATTCCCCAGGATCTTTCCAAATCGATGAGCAATAGGGACACAACTAATTTCAACGAGCGAAGCGATCATCACAAAAAAAATTATACTCAAGAGAACAGAAATTCAATTCAATTTTAAATTTCCTCGAGCTTCGCTGACATAAGAAACGAGGACAGAGCGCCTCTGAAAAAAGGAGAACATAACGAGAGTATTGCGTGCGATAGACAAGATCCCTCCACCCTCACCCTCTCCCCGCCCCCTCCCCCGGATCCAGTAAAACCTCTCCAACCAGAAAAAACAAAAAATTTCAGTGAAAAACCGGGAAAATTGAAATATCTCTAAAACTTTGTATGCCAGTCGATATATTTTTTGATGGATTTAAACAGATAAAATGAAGAAAAAAATTAGAAAAAAATTCAAATTGGGTTGATAGCTTTTAAGATATAAACAAGAAGCTAATTAGAAGCAAATGTCAATTTTTTAAGAAATGGCGAGTCTCATTCCGCCGAATTTACTCATAGAGTTAGTCCCGAGTGAAGCCGACAATCTGAGGAAATTTCGGATTTTTCTGAATCACTTTGGTTGAGGATATTTTTCTAAAAGTTAAAAATTGGTGACACGCAGCGCCAGATGTGCTGCTCGAATTGTCTATTTTGAAATTTCCGACAATTTCCCATAATTTTCATGCAAAATTAGAGATTGGAAAAATTGAACGATTGCAATGCTTCCAGAGCCCGAAAAAAAAAAACCGACAATTGAGTAATGCGTGCCGAGATACGGACAAATGTTGAATTCACTCAGAGTTCGCGAGTCCCACTTGTGCTCCACTAATAACTCATCGATTCTCTGAATCCTCGGGGCACACGAGCGCCCTCTGGCCGCCCAACCCAGGATTATTGTGTCTTTTTTACCTTCCTCGGTCTTGACAAACACACAGAGTTCCAATTTTCGTGTGTTGCGAGTGGTTCAGTTCCGTGCCGTTCCGCTCCGCAGAATTGCTGGCGTTTCGCCGTGAATTTCACCCTATCTCTGTCGCTCTCTCGGGTGGCAGTCTCCCCTCCCCACACTGGCTGGACCACCCCCACGGCTCCCGCCGAATCCCGTGTCGGATGCGTCGTTACCTCTCCCTCCGACTCGCAGCCATATCGAGGGGTGTAAAATCCTCTCACTCCGGTACATAGCGTAATCCACCCCCACCTGACACACCCCACCCACCCATCTCTGTCCACCCACGCTGACTGGGTTATATTCGCTATTGCAAAGTCGAAAATTTTCCTGATGCAATTTACGGGTAAATAAAGTTCATCTATACGAGTGAAGTGGAGAATGGAGTCATCGATCCTCGACTTTGCCCTCAGAAAAACGAACTCCAGAGGCGGGGGGAAATTTTTAGTTATAACAAATTATCAGATATTTAGGGGAAATTTCGCTATGAGTTCCGAGGAATTGTCAATCAATTTTATGCGGAATTTTTTTTTCTGAAATCCGGAAATCCGCGACAATTGGAGTCTTCGTCGCGAAATTGAGCGTCAGCTGAATTTTCAGTGAATTGAAAATTCGAGAAAATTCAAAAGTCTCCAATTTTGATGACGAGCGGTTGTCAGGGATTTCAGGAGTGATTCTCCAACGGTTTCCCCAGTCTCAATTTGAGCCTTCCATCGGTCGCAATTTGAGATCGCAAGTATCGAATGAAAAATTCAGGGGATCTGGGGAGAAATTGCGTCCTCGAGGGGCTCAAAAACCAGGGGCTTCATAAATTTTCAGCTCTTCCCTTCCGCCCAGATCGAAATTAAAATCCCCCTCCCCAAAGATGACTACTCCCGGATTTTTCAAAAAAAAAAAAAATGATTTCCCCGGAATTTTTCAAAAAAAAAATGATTTCCCCGGAATTTTTCCAAAAAAAAATGATTTCCCCGGAATTTTTCCAAAAAAAAATGATTTCCCCGGAATTTATCCATTGAAAACGGACGACGGAGGGGTCAAAATTTGGGGGATTTGTCAATCGTTAAATTTTAGAACTCGATAAAAATTCTCAACTACTCCCATCAACTAAACCCTTTTTATTCCCCGCGAAACGTCATCCGCGCTATTCCATTCTGCCAGTGAAAGCAACCACTAGGTTAGGTTTTCCAGTGAAAGGAAGGTTCTTGTTCCCTGTCCTGGGGCAATGCGTGTCCCCTCATTTTTCCCCACCCAACAGTTCTCTCGTTCGTAGTTTGACTTCCGGTTGAAATTTCTTGCAATTTTTTTTTTTTCTCTCCCTCAACCCCTTATTTTTCAACTCATCTTCCTCTTCACCAGCGGAGTTTTCCACAAGAGCGGAAGTCCTCACGAGTGGAACCAGGGGGAGTTGCATCCACCCCGTTCACAGGGGTGGTTTAGTCCAGTCTCCCTCCCCCTCCTCTCGCTCATCTCTCACCACTTTAGTTTCTCTCTGCGCGTCCTCCCCCGCGTCGCCCCCCCCCCCCCTCCGCCCCGCTGGCCGCGTCACTCTCTCGCCATTCCCTCCATAATTTAGGCCAGCCTCCCATTGGTTGGCACGTCGCTGACGTCATTGGGAAACTGGAGGGATTTAACGGAACGAGCAGAGAGGCTCGTGGATTTAGTGGACGACTGGTGGGGGATCGTAGTTTCGCAAAAATACACTGTCAGATAGAGCTTGGTTGCCGTGCGGCGTAGAACGTGCCGTTACCACGAATTTTCTCCCTTTTTTTTTTTCTCTCTCTCTCCATCATTTTTGTTCTGACTATATAGGTATATATTTTCTGCGGCTTTTTCCAGTCCTATAGGAGCTCGTCTTTGCATTTAAAAAATTGCTCAATATTTTTTTTGCCAGGGCAGTTGTTGCCACTTGATGGCAGTTCTTGTCTAATGGGGCTCTAGGCGACGTTGGTTTTTGGACAGAAGTGAATAACTCGAAAACCGAGGCGTAAAGCAAAATTTTTGTTATAGACTTTTTTGTAGAGGCTGGTTAGAGCTGTAAAAGAAGTTATTACAAAAATTGCGGTATCTCGCGTAGATGAGGAGATAATCATCCGGGAATGACCGAAAAACTAAGTCGATGAGAGTTAAGTAATGAATTGTTAATTCGATCGACAGCGCGGAATGTGAGAGAGATACGATAATTTTGGTTATAACATTTTTTGTAGCTCTCGAGGTACTCTACAAAAAAGGTCATTTGTGATTTTTTGCCGGTCTGCTTGGTTTCGAGATATTTCGATTTTTCCATCGTTCCCGCAATATGGAGAGCACAGAATGGCCCCGGGAAATTACCAAAGAAATTTCCAGCCCTCGGTCCCCTCGTTTTCCACGTATTTTCCACTGTTCGTTCACAGGGATGAGGGAGGGGGATATGCGCAGTTGTTGATCACGAGACTGCGCCACAAATATTATCATTCGAAATTGTACTATTATTACATTGTTCCAAATCCACAAGAATAATTATGGTCTGACCACCACTGCCAGATTATATTTCCATTCGATTTCGATGTATTAGCATCTTTGTTAGGGTCAGGTGAATGAATTTGCCGATTGTTAATTATTCCGGGGATAACGTTCGAACAATTATCTTGTATCGTCAGTGCCCCAGTCACTGCCACTGGCCGGGTTCTCTGCCTCAGCGATTTTTTAATGGCTCAAATTTAAATGCAATCAAAATTTTCTCCCTCTCCTGCCGCGAAAAAAAAAAAATTGTAATGGCAAAATTACCAATGCCCTTTCTTCCGCAATTGTGTGAATAATAATTACGCGTAAATAAAATAAGCCCAAAAGTTTGATTGAAAATAGCTCATTAAAACGAGAATTTAAAAGTGCAAATATAATTGATGAGAAATTAATGAAGGCGAGTAAATCCATTCAAGATTCATTATGAAAACTTTTCAACAATCGTGTATCCTGTTCGAGGAACAAAAAAAAAACAAGAAAAATGATATGAAGCGGAGTTCAGAGTTGGAATAAAACGAATGAGAAAAATTCCTGGTAGAACTCGCTAATTAGCGATGAGTACTTTTACTCGAAAATCCGCTGGTAAATTTTCGGTTTAAATCCACCAGCGCTGAAATAGTTTGCGCATTATTATTGTTATAGTTTGGGTGTACAGTAGTTGAAGTTGATTGGCCGTTGTTTTAACCAGTGGTCTCTCACTCCCGTAACTGCGCGCGCCACCGACTTTTTGCGCGGGAATCGATTCTCTATTTCGAGCTACAACCCCGTTGGCTCACAACCGCTGTTCAACTTATGCTGGCGCTCTTAACTATTGTATGGGTGAGTGAGAGAAATATTTGCTATTGGTAGAGGTATGAAAGCCACAGTGAGCACTATTGGCTGCAATATTTCCTGTCGAATCGTGTTTTTAATTCAAAAGTCGCGCGGAATTGGCAGCTCGACGCACTGGGAAATCAAGTTCTGAATGCCAATTTTTTTTATGTTAGCCCCGAGTAGCTTTAAGGAAATTGTCATTACTCGGTAGATTGAAAAAAATCGGAAAATTGTGAGTTTGACAACTGATGGGGCCAAGTAATAAAAGTAATTCTTGATATTCGTCGAGAAAATTAATTATCTTCGACCGAGAAATGAGTTTTTTCCGCGTTAAACGAAACTGCCCGTGACGCGGCGTTGCCGGAACCCCGCTAAACGCGCCCGGGCAGAGTAGAGTGAATTCGGCAACGCTTGAGCCTCGCGGCGTGACCGAAGTCACCAGTCCGCGGAGGGGGAGCAGACTGGGGTTGTCTCCGGGCTCAATCAATTTTTTTTTCTAATTTATCAATACAATTGAGGTTTTCAACGGAAAATTTTTCAACGGGAAAGACTTTCAACGGCAAAGACAACGGGAAATACTCAAACAATTTTTCTTCTCCCTCCACAAAATTCAGATAATCATGCTATCCTCCGACAATGGACTAACTGAATATTCTAATAATGAGAGAAAGAGTGCGACTCTGTTCTTAAAAATAACCGGAGAGAAAATTTGGGTAGAAATGACTTGACCGTTTGGTAATCGAGTTCTGAAAATTGTCGGACCGCTCCGTAAATTGTTTTTACTACTTAATAAAAATTATGCGCAAGTGTGCCTAATTTTTGGTGAAAATGTTAATTATACTGAGGGGTTACGTATTATTTTCTTGGATTGTACGGCAATTTTTACTGAAAAATTTCTCTCCACTTACTCATAAACATCGACGTTGAAATCTCCCGGCAGTGTGAAGCAAGTAGGACAATTCCAGGTGAGAGAAGTGGATAGAAGTTTCACCGTTATTTCTGCTGTGCGTAGTAGTGAGACTCAAACTATGTGGCTCAAACTATCGTACGGATATAACCCACTGTGTATACTTTGCTTCTCTCCGACACTTGAACGTATCATTTATTTGCTGCAACAAGGAATAAAACACGGGTAACCCGGATTTTAAAATTCATTTCTGAATAGCTGCTGTCAATAATTTAATTTAATTGATATAATTTCACCCAAAGCTCACAATAAACTGTGATCATTTCTGCAAACTCAATAAACAATTTTTCAATTGTAAAACAAAAGTTCAATACAACGAAACGGTTATAAAATTCTCTACTGAACGACTCGAGAAATGCAAACGAAAATAAATAGCTTAAATAAATGTAGGAATGCGTTCTAAGTGAATAGAAATATTGACAATTGCACTCTGTATTATCACAAATCAATTCGTATTTCCCGCGCAAATTTCCCCCACCAATTCTAACCTCGAACTCGTCGGTCTTCCCAGAAAAGACCGCGAAATTCCTGTCCACGAGTTTTTGCCCACTTTCTTCTCAGAAATTAAATTAAATAAATCCTCGAACGAATTATATTACTGAAATATTAAATAATCAATGACAACAAACGGAAATTATATAGCGTTTCGCATTCTCGTGACGCTACCGGAACCCATCGGATCGGATTCGAAACGGATAGGATCCGAGAATATTCTCAATATAAAAATAACGCGAAATTTCTTCTGAAAAAGCGGATAGTCCAGGCCGGGATTTGAACCCGGGACCTTCCGATTCCGCGTCGGGTGCTCTCTCCGACTCCTCCGGCCGCTACCCAATTCATTTCAAGTTTGATGTACATATGAAGCCGCCTCGTCCTCTGTTATTTATTGTTACCAACAAAACAACAGCCACAAAAAATGAAGACCAAGGGAAGTTCTGAAGTGACGCCTGTAGGTTCCGCTGGAGGCAGGTAGGTACGGCTTCCTGCTGCGAGCTCATCCGTGACGCCCGCACGTTGTCCACCATCTTCATGTCCTCATGCGTCGCGTGTGACTCGCGGTAGCCGAAGACAAGCCAAGATCAGCATTCTCCACAAACACTCCCGCCTTTGTAAGTCACAATGTGAATTGGTTCACGCGCCAATGCCGTAGTTATTCGTGAGGGAATCGAGGGTAGAGTGTATCATCAATACCAGTTGAGGTTGGTGAAAGAGTAACGGGGGATCGTTACAACAGGGTCGTGGGAAGTGCTAGGATCGACCTTGAGCCGCAAACGGGTATATAGCCACAACTGAGCAATGTATGCTATATAACGCACGCCAAAGGGACCAAATATATCGATATACGGAAGAGCAACGCTGGGTACTCGACCTTGCCGTCGGTATTAGCTTGGTATATATGTTCTGGTTTATAACACGAGGGTATTTACGGAGAGATATTGGTAAACCGGGTGGATGAACCCAGAATGATTGAATTTACATGCTGTGGATTCAACAAAACATTATTCCCTAAATCAACTGTCGGGTTTGTTATTTCATTGCTAGCCAAGATCTTTCAATGTTTCAATGAGGATAATCAGCCTGCTAGTGGTCGGCTCTCTAATTTTTTTAATTTATTCCTTCGAGCTCAATCTTATTGAATTGAATGGATGACTGTAGGATAGAAATTTGGGAATGGTTACTTGGGAAAATTTGAAAATTGAAATACGAGTTCCAAATTACGATGGCGAATATTAGACACGCATTAAGTTAATGTCAATTATGTTGGAATATTTGAAGGAATCCTAAAATTGATTTAGTGCTTTGTCTGAGTTTGGTTTGTATCAGGAGATGGTGAGACATTTTTTCTGCCTAGGCGGACCGAAAGTGAGTATTCTAACCCAACGAAGCGGGGCTAGAACCGCTACTTTTTCCCTTTTGGACGGAAAAATCGGATTCAACCATCGGGAGCAGAATCAGACAAGCCTTCTCCAAGGGCTTACAACCCTCGCCTTAGACTCTGGTATTTCTAGTAATTTCGCGCGTGGAGACGACTCGTCTACTTTTCCTCCCTAGGTGAGAAATCTCCTATTATGCCTCTAGAGATGAAAATCCGCGATTTAACCGAGCGAAGCGAGGTATAAAATATCGCGTATCTCACGGCAGTAAAAGTATTTTTTGACATCCTGTAATCACTCCCGCTTTCGGTTAGGGTTATAACGGCACGATCGCCAAAGGATACTTTTTCGTCCTAGAGATATAATCTGATTGTTTTAGTCAGATGTGGAGACTGCGTCCGAGAAAGATATACTTTCTGCATGCTTACATCTTAAAATTAATTTATAAGAAATATATATCGCAGTGAATAATAAAAATGTGACTATTACTCAACGCCGCGAAGAGAATCAAAAATAATAAGGAAATAGTGGACTGACCGGTCAAGTCGAGGCTCGGAAGGAAGAGAGTGAGGTGTCTCACGTGAGGTGAGAAGTAACTCATCGAATCACCAGCGACACGTTTTGTCGATTTATCAAATTATTCCAATATTTTTGGGATCGATCGGCGCGGGATACCCGAACAACATCGATTCATTACAGCTCGAACTGACTTAATTTGTCTCGAAATTTATAAAAAATATAATCACATTAGGATAATTCTCTCAATGAAATTTCCAGTGAAGCTTTCAGCATGGAAACACTCATATTACATTAAAATCCCTACTTCTCATGCTAAAAGGAATGAAAAATCAAGCATCAACTGTACAATGAAGGATAATCGATGAAAAGTTGAGATGTTTACGAAACCTTCCCACTGAGAATCCAGAAAATTACGCAAGTGAAAAGAGAATTATCGACTCAAGTGTTCCAGCACTTCCGCTACCAAACTAATTATTTTTCATTCTCAACGGATAATCAGAGCAGCAATTAAAAATGAAAGAAGGACAAGTTGATCCGTGAGTTTCTGTATAACTCTTGGATTGAAGATTTTCATCTCTTTTCATAAATATTATTCGAATGGCTTCCCCACTCGAAAATGAGTGCTAATTGAAGTTGTTTTGAAAGCTTCGAGCTTTGTCGATTTTTCATTCACCAATTGAGAGTTGAAAACTAAAGCTTTTCCATTAAACTCGCGCCAAAAAAAAAAAAACAACTTGACGTGTCACTGAATTGGGATTGAATCTGTTAGTCAACAAAATTTCAAATGTTTCTTCGCTGGAGTGACTAATGAAAAAAATTTTAAAAAAAACCGAAATTTATCCTCAGAAAATTTCACCAATTTCCAAATAGAATTGTCAACATAATTCGCCGGATTGTTTTTTCTCGTGGAGTTTTTTCGTGCGTAAAATGCGAAAAAGAAGAAGCGATTGAATAAAAAAAGATTAATCTCTTTCATTTCTGCATCAGAATATTCCGATCCACAAAGTTTTTTGTACGAACATCAGCACAACATCGTTTTTTCGTGGCTGAAGCACGAAGTACGGAATGAGAGAAGAGAAAATGGTAGGTGGTATGGCCGAAGAAAGAAAAAAGATTGAAAGCGAGAGAGAGAATATCCCTCACTATACCGCACCTTTCCCTCCAACGCTCCCAACCACCCCCGAGGTCTGCTATAGCTCTCAGGTTTCCACCCCTCGTTCGATCCACCCCGTTCTACCCTCGCCGAGCTATTCGACCCGCATCGAGACCGCTCTCTCTCTCGCTTACGCAAACACACGAGCCTCTCTCTCTCTCCCCCTCTTGCTTTTACCCTCATCACTGAGGGAAGAATTTCTCCTCGGCTTTTCTCACTCTTCCCCTTCATATACGCCATGCTGATATTACCAGCGGGGAAATTTCACGTTATTTCTCCGGAGATTCATATCAAAAGAAGGAGAATAAGTAAAACTAAAAGAACGAGCAATTAACAAACATCGCAATTAAGGATGTGTATCATTTGTTATTGTTTGACATTTGAAAGTCTAGCCGGCAGTGACAAATGTCGCATTTTCAAACACTTATTCCGGTCATTTTTTGAGCAATCAAAAATTCCTGATCAAAATTAAAATGTCCCTGAATTTTGGAAATTTTAATCCGTATCAAAAACGTTAAATATGCGCTATATATATCGATAAAAAATTATAATTATATAATTAATAATATAATAATAAAATAGAACTAAAATATTTTAGTAATATATTATTAATTATATAATTTATATACATATAAATATAATATGTATAATATATCTTCGGATAAAAATGGAGTATATCAAAAATATGTCGCATTTAATTATTTGTATATATTTATTTCGTAAGGGAAAGTTGTTTGAATGCCTTCGTCATTGTTGATTGTTGATTGTTTATTGCAGGATGAGATAATCAGTCAACAATTCCCCAGAATTTTAAACTACTGGTGGTAAAACGTATTGCCTTCTAAGATTCGTGTGAATGATTTATAAATTTTTTTTTTCAAAAATTGTCTTCAGTTTGGAATGAGATTTTCAGTTCTTTTCATCGATGGCGCTCTCTTGGCACCTTGAGAAAATAAAACTCGACAAAAGACATCCCCTTTACCGCGCGCAAGTGTGCGTGCAACCATTGCCGAGCCTCTAACAACTTCCCAATCCCCTTTGCCTCCTCTTCTTGTACGTTGGAGATCTCTGGCGCTTATTTTCGTCCCTAGCCCGAAGAAATTGCGATCTAACCGAGCAGAGTGAGGTTAGAAGTGCAGTTGATCATGTGATCCGAGGAAAATACTTCCATTTTAAGTGACAAAAGCTCGGCCATTTTGTCACATGACGAGGATTCAATTCCCCAGACGCTCCTCAAAGTTTTTTTCTGCGAATGCGGCTTTATAGTCCGAGCCCAAGGCGAGTAACGTAAATTAGTATTTAAGAGTAGTCTAAGGGACTACCTTACCGACACAACAGCCACCAATTACAGACCGCGCCTTCATTAGCCGAGATTGACAGAAGTAACACTATCTTCATCACACGAGACTCGCGAAAAAATCGACGTCCCAACGAATATGTTCTGGAGATCTTTTCACCATTTTCAAGAAATTTTTAAGCAAAAATATCTTGGCACATTCAGGGGCTTCGAATGGCTGTGAGGTAACCACCAGAGGCAACCTTACGTAAGGCCACTATCGTTGCTGCGCAATAGGTCGACACTCATGATTAACAATCCATCGATATCATTAAGTTTTTACTTCTACAAAATTCTATAAAACTTGAAAAGAAAAGATTATAAATTTCGTTGAAGACGGAGGCTTTCTGATTTTTAGGTATTGATTTTTCAAATCGTTGATTTGGGAAACTATCACGTCCGAAGCAAGTGCTGCAGAAGTTTATTGAGTCATCGGGTGATGAAAGGACGATGCCTTTTCGTGGTTGATGAAAGGAAGCTTTGTTTTCTGGTTTTTCACTCCAGGAGTCAAAATCCTCGTGACCCGTCCAGTGTCGAATTGAAGTCTTCTGCCACAGCCTGACTTCTCGCACTTCAACGTTCCTCTACATCATAATTATCACTGGGCTTGCTGCGTTCATCTCCAGAAGACAGCCAACGGAATCAGATATTGGGAGCAGTCCTGCCGATCATCAACTGGCCATCCTCGACATTCAACAAGTAAGCATGAGTACCAAGCAGGTTGTCCTCCGTCCGTTTCCTGAATCCGGGAAGTGTGTGGACTCTTGCTAGTCCACGCTGTCCTCTTCACCTACTCCTAGTCTCGCTAAGACCTGAGTTCCAAAGCATCGAATCTTACCCAACAAGTCATGACAACATCGACTGTCAGATGTGACTTGTCGAATCGATGCCACCTCGAATGTCTTACTGGCCATCCTCAGTAGAAGAACGTCTAAACCAACCGAAGTCATTTAAGAGATCGTTTGGGGAAGACGAGGAGCACTCGATGAACCCAAACATGAATGCCCCTATTAATATCCAAGCCCATATTCGTAGGCCCGACAAGGCGTCGTCTTAACCTAACCTCTAACTCCTCCACCACTTGCGCACCATCGTTTCCCCATATCGCTCATGTATCCCACCTGTTATACATAACCCAGGATCGACTAAATTTGACGCAGAGGCACAATTTCATCATAGAGAACAACCAATCAAGACCCCGAGGATGTGCCACACGAGAGTTGGGTTACACCTAGTCAGTTGATTCTTCGGCATCAGCGGCATAACAACAATGTTGCCTCAGCAAGACCCCAGTATGAAAACAGCATAAGGAACGATTATAGTCCACCGAGTAGGATGAAGGGAATGCAACCGGTATAAGTTTATAAGCAACCAATGGATATCTTTTTCGAGCGTCCCTGGTAGAAGCCGACGGCGGAGTCTTGAGTTTCTTCTCGTTGTCGGTTCCCAAAGAGAAGAGTGTACCATTGGAGAGGGGAAAAAACCAAAAAATTGAAGGAGGAAAAGAGGGAAAAAAAAATAAATAAACGAGAAAGATCGGTATAGTGAGAAGGTAAGAAGGAGAGTGGAAAAGAGAGCGTCGTCATAATTCCTTGAATTGAACGGCGGGTTATTCTCCACCAAGGTTACAGTGAGGGGACGAGGTGCGGCCCCCGAGGGGTGCAGGGGGGAAGGAAGTTAAGAGTAGGTGGATGAGTGGGGGGAAAAGCGGGGAATCGATAGGACGACAAGGACAAGTCTATAGTCATACTGTATGTACATGTATTAGTGGATATGGTTGTGTGTTGGTTGTGTCATGGCTGTGTCGATTAACCGAGCGAGAAGGAGAGAGAGGGCCAGAGAGAGGAGGCGAAGAAAATGGTATGCGTCTAGTGCCAAGGCGTCCCGCGCGGCGGCGCCGATGTCGGCGAGAGCGAGAGCGAGTATTTGCGCGTGGCAACGACAGAAGTTCGAAGCGAGAAAGAGAGAGAGAGAGAGAAGCGGCGGGACGGTGAGAGGGGAGGGACGAGGGCGGGGGTGGGAATGAGGTTGGTGGAGGGGATGGTGATTCGCTCGCCAGGCAACGATAGCTGAATTGTGTGGCGCTCGAGGGGATTGGTGGGACGACTAGGGCCATTGGAACAGTAGAGAGTAGAACGATGGGATATGCTGGGGTGGGGGCGGGTGAGAGGGGAGAAGAGACAGCGAGGAACGCGCACGAAGGGTCAGAGTGGGGAACGGACTGGCAGGCAGCGGGGGAGTGGTGGCAGGGGGAGAGTTAGTCGGTGAAGGAACGAGGCGCGAGGGGAACGTGTGGGGCGAGGGACAGGGGAGAACCGACTTTATGCAGCTGCGGGACGATAACAACGATGGGCTACAGGACTGCCGCTATAGCTGGGGAAATGCCAAATGGGCTACAGGACCGTGCCGGCCTAGCTGTACGTTCGCTTGCCTCGTAGTGGCATGGCGGACGGGCGGCAAGGCAGGAAAGGCGGGAAGGAGAGAGGGATTTCAAGCGGTCGTCTCTTCTTGTCTGCCTCCTCGCTGTTGCCCCTGTGCGCTACGACGACTCTACAGCCGCTCCACCGGTCTCTCTTACCGGCGGCACCTTCTCTCTTGCCCGTTAGTACCTAACCTCCACATTGCACATCCCTTGAACTGCCAGCCTCATATCGTACCCAATGCTCACCCAATCCTCGTCTTGGGGACACTGGATTCAGGCACTTGTTCTCAAAGTCACTGGATACCAATTCCTCGTCCTCGACGATATGCCCTTCGTCATATTGACCTTTTTCCACATTGCGTATTAATATTAATCGGTCCGGGGTTTATGTATTTCTTGCATGAGCTCCGACTTTTTTCTCATAGATGTGCTCATTAACTTGAGTTTCAGCCGAATACTCAACTCTATAAATAAATGATCCATTGATGCCTCCAACTGATGCTGTCCTTCAATTGACATCTTCCATTTTAACTGCATTTTCATTTAAAAAAATACAATAAAATTCTACATGCCTCTCACACATATCAACAATGTCATCATTCGAAGGATTGTTAGTATCTTCGAGCTTCCTGTACTTCATTTCCAAGCAAACAATTGAATAATCTAGTTGTAAAGCTCCAAGTCACGAAACGGACGACTACATATTTCTCTCGGCGGGCGACTTTATTTGAATTTGCCGCTGATTGTCGTGGGTGGAATTGTGTGGTTGGCTTTCAACAATCGAGTAATGCCTCGACGCAGTGACGTCACAGTCTAGTACTGTACCTACTGTGTGATGTGTCCTGCGCGCATCAAAGACGCTTGAAGTAAATGAGATCTTCGCGGGACAAATGCATTTGCAAGCGAAAAAAGACGAGGAGAGGATTCGTTATTTTTTCTTGCGTTTGGCTTTTTTTTTGAGTTCAACGGGAATTACTGGCAATGCTGGAAGGCTCATGTCGTAGGGCTGACGCGAATTGTGCGTTCATGTTGTGTAGGCGTACAGCAATAATCCGATGTACAGAATAACCATGGGTATTGTGTTGAATGGATTCACCAGCACTTCTCACTCCTGTTCTCGGTCTGTACCAGGTATCATGAGCATGAGCAGTCAACTTCACTTGTCCCGTGTTTTGAATTTTTCAAAAAAATACATGAGACTTCCTCTCTATTTCCTCTGGGGGAGAAGGCGATTTCGAAAATTTGAAGGGGGGGGGGGGGGGAGTCAGTCAAGGCCCGTTGGAAAGTTGGGGATTAAATATTAGGGACTGGGGAGCGTCTCTCCTTCGGAATAATAACCGGAAAACCGTTAACCAATTCCAATTCCGGGGAGTTTTCGGCGACCTTAACCAGTTATTTTTTGATATCCCCAAATTACTGCCGATGACGCTTCGGTATTTTATAAATTACCAAATGCGCGGCCAATTAAAGCTTATTCAATTTTTTATTTGTCATTTTTTTTTGGGGAATTATCGGATTTTTTGAGGAGTCAACGATCTCTCGTGGACTCCTAGGGGAATTGTTGATAGATATTTGATGAATGTAAATGAAATAATATTTTTTTACCCGGAGAAAGTGGAGGGAAATGGCAAAGCGAGTGGTGCGTAAAATGTCACACGCGCAATTTCCAAGTTCAAATTTGAGATTGTCGGGTAAAACTGGGGAATCCGGCCAATTTTGAGGGGAGAACCAAATGAAAGGGGATATTTTGAATTTTAATTAATTGAATGTATGGAAATAATGCACTTCGAAGTAATTAATCGATTTTTATATGTTTCGTTATTTAATTCTATTCTATTTACACAGAAATTCAACTGTCATTCCACAGCCGTTATTTTCCCTCTCCGTATAATGCATCTATTTTCAACTTTGTGATATGTGACGTATATGTCAGTGTCTGTTGGAGCGGAATTCGTGAGGAATATATAGCGCCGAGATGTGGAGAACAGTTAGATTTTCACTCAGAGCTCATTTCAATAGGGAAACCCGGTAAACCGATCGGGGAATAAATTCAACAGGACTCGGTGCAATTTCCCTGGGCTCTAATATTTTGCATTTATATTTTTATTAATTTTTTTAAAGAGGTTTTTAAATTGTCTAGCGACGTACGGTTTACTCAGCGCGACAGGCCGTTCAAATTCGTCGACCTGGTGGTAATCCTGGCGACATCTCGCGGCGGACGCCGACAGCGCGTGAATTACTCAGTGGGTAAACAAAATTTTATTGTAAGTGTAGATAAAAAAATTCGAATGATAAATACGAGTGAACCGTACGGATGGGGGATTGCTAATTATTAGAGAATTCTCGGGGAATTGAAAAATAAGAGGACGGCGGACGGCGACCTCGTAGCGGATTTTTAATGTAAAAAATTGATTTGTTTATAAAGAAAATTTCGCAGACGGTTTGATAGTCTTTTAGGAGAGAGATGGTAAATTCGATTGGCGAGAATGTAATCGATATTTGATAATAAGTGGAATTTTTGACTGAATTCAATTGAATTTTGATTTGAGTTTGAAAAATATTTAAATTACTGGACGACATTCCCCGGAGGATTGAGTCGCGAGGAAAAACGCACTCGAGAAAAAATCTCCGGGGTTGAATTAACGAGAAAGAAAAATAATTACAGTCGACTTTTCAACATTTTATCATTTTTTTTAAATAATAGGACAATTGACGTTGTCGTCATAACTTGAATATTTTTTTTGTAAAAGATAAAAATTTTTTGAAATAAAATTTCGATGTCGTCTCGCTAGTGATTTTCGTGAGAGATTAAATTCGACTTTGAGAGAATGTATTCGATATTTGATAATAATATTTTCAGCTGAATTCAGTTAAATTTGGATTTTAGTTTGGAAAATATTAAAATTACTGGACGACATTCCCCGGAGAATTGAGTCACGAGGAAAAAGCATTCGAGAAGGAATATTCAGTGTTAAATTAACAAGAAAGAAAATTAATTACAATCGACGTTTGAACATTTCATAATTTTTTTAATAATAGGACAATTGACATTGCCATCATAACTTAAATATTTTCATTGCAAAAAATAGAATTAAAAAGAAATAAAATTTTAGAGACGTTTCACTAGTAATTTTTATGAGAGACTAATTTTCGTTAAATATTTTCAGCTGAATTTAGTTGAGTTTAGGACTATGGAGATCATTATTAATTATTCACTAACAAATTATTTTTTAACCCCTCGAGAAAGAGTCTCCAATGCTAAATGAACGAGCAATGAAAATAATTACAATTGACAACATCTCAACATGTTATAATCCTAAAATAATATTTACTGATCCGTGTCAACCAAGTTCAGTCAGGAACGAACGTAAGCTTGATTTTTTCGTGGGAGTAATGGAGGCGTTGATCATCCCCTTCAATTTGGCAATATTAATTTTCTTCGACTGCTGGACTGGCGTCATCCCCTGCGGCTGGCTCTTCTTCTTAGAACTACTGCGATTTGCTGTCTGCGAAGTGGGAGTTGTCGACTCACTCGTACCAGGCCCTGTCCTCGTGATGGAGCTGGTGGGCGTGCTGATGATCAGTCCAGCAGACCGATCCCTCTTCTTCTTCTTCTTCTTCAAAACTGTCCTCGGCACCTCATCAGTCCCAGCTCGTTCAATCTTCAATCGTTTTCTCTTCGGTTTTGCCAGACTAACTCTTGTATTTTCATGACAAACCGAGCACGTAATGACGAGCTCATTGTTACGCTTTTTAACACACTTGTCTACCAATTTTCTCTTAAAATTCGACAAACTCGAGTCATCGTGAACCCGACGACGAATTAATTTTCTAATTCCTCTCGAATGATTTTTACTCTTATTGATTCTCACGGCTGAATCAACAGCCCTCCACAAGGAGCCACAGTGAGAGCACATTGTCCCAGGACCGAAAATGTTTTTCGGTAATTCCACTTTATCGCTTAAATCGCGACAGCATTGTCTGTCCATTGAACAATCAATCGTGACGATAAAAGAAAGAAAATGAAATTAATCCCTTACGCATGAAAAAAAAACAACTAAAGAAGAAGAATAGGTTAATACTCACATGTAGTGATTCCTGAGGTTGTTGGCAACTGGAGACTCTGTCTTGACAAGAGCATTTGTCAAGTTCCACAAGTGCGAGACTGTTTCCATGTTTTATGTATTTATGAACTCGAAGTAACAGTAAAACAACAACTTTTTTACACGTTCCGGTTCGGCATTGAACTTTGTAAACATAACCTTGCACAGAATACACACGAGAACTTGTTAAATGGGAATAATTTTATCGGTGGTCGATGGGAACGTAGGGAGAGGTCCAAGCGTTCGTCATGTGATGGCATTAGAGGTTAGGATTGCCACTTGAAAGTCCCCAGACAAAGACGCTGTCGTTTGTTGTATTTTCCTCGGAACTTGTGGCCCCCCGAGCTAAAAGGGGGCCATTTTCGGGGTTCTTGAGGAAATTTTCTATTGATTTAGGCCTACAGACGCCCCAGAAGGTGGATTTTATAATGCGCTAGGGACTCCGGACTCAACTGGAAAACATGGCCGGCGTCCACTGCAAATAACTCCACCGATAGATATAGCTCTCTACTGCACCGACACTGTTTGACCGACTGCCGAGTATGAGCACGTGTCGAGCTGACGTTTCACAAGTCTACGATCAGCCGGGGATACCGTCGTCCTTGAACTTATTATTCATAACCAAGACAAGACCCTCTGCCCCCGTCTGATCACTGACAATTGAAGATAAAGCAACATTTGGAGCTGGTAGTCATTGATGAGCTCTTCTGATCTCTCGTGCTGATCAATTTTCGTTGAGCAAACCGTACGATGGCAACTGCAGGTCAAGTAAGTAGAATTTTCCACGAGTTTCTGTTGAATCCATTGAATGTTTACCTTTGTAAGAATATCCTCAACGTATTCATCTTCTTAAAACTCCTTCATTAATTCCCTGGAGCAGGTGATTAAGTGTCGTGCAGCAGTGGCATGGAAGGAGAAGGAGCCCCTTTCCATTGAAGAAATCGAAGTGGCCCCACCGAAGGCCAATGAGGTACGTCTGAAGGTTGTGGCAGTAGCTCTTTGTCACACCGATGCCTACACCTTGGGGGGGCTCGATCCAGAGGGGGTGTTCCCCAGTGTTCTGGGGCACGAGGGCAGTGGCATCGTCGAGAGTGTAGGTCCAGGGGTCACGGAGTTCCAACCGGGAGATCATGTTGTCCCTCTGTACACTCCTCAGTGCAGGGAGTGCAAATTTTGCAAATCCCCGAAGACCAATCTCTGCCAGAAAATACGAGCTACTCAGGGGAAGGGCCTCATGCCCGATGGGACTACGAGGTTCACCTGCAGGGGGAAACCCATCTTTCATTTTATGGGGTGCTCGGTTTTCTCGGAGTACACTGTTGTTGCTGATATTTCTGTTGCCAAGGTACAATTAAATGCAGTTTAATTAATTTATCAAGTAATTGACATTTCATTAAATTATAAAATAATGAAATTTAATTATGAAGTTGATTTAAATTAATTAAACTATAATAAAATGATAATAGTATAGATTCTTTAATTAACTGAATTTAATTATTTGATTTTTTAATTTATTTTTATTAATCTATTTAATTTGTTTAATTGCTGAGGTTGAAATATCGTCAGTTGATATTTCCTGAGTTTAATTTCATGGATTTTAATGTGCAAATGTGGTAATTTTTTGTGATTTTCCTCGCAAGGTTGACCCCAAAGCTCCTCTGGAGAAGATTTGCCTCCTCGGCTGTGGAGTTCCCACGGGCTACGGGGCGGCCTTGAACACGGCTAAAGTCGAGCGCGGAAGCACTTGTGCCATCTGGGGCCTCGGGGCAGTGGGCCTAGCAGTGGCACTGGGATGCAAAGAGGCTGGTGCTTCCAGGGTCATCGGTATCGACGTCAATCCCGACAAGTTCGAGCCCGCGAGAGCCTTCGGTTGCACTGAATTCGTCAATCCCAAGGATCACGAGCGTCCCATCCAGGAAGTTCTGATTGAACTCACCGACGGGGGACTGGATTACACATTTGAATGTGTTGGAAATGTGCAGACAATGGCGAGTCATTTTTTACTCTTCTTTAATTCTCTCGAGGAACGACTCGAGTGAATTTCTTTGCAGAAAATTTCCTCGGCGTTGATGTTCTTGTGCAGTTGGATTTAGATAAATTGAGGATGTAATGAAAATTTGTCCAACTGATTTGCAATTCGCAGAGATCGGCATTAGAAGCCTGCCACAAAGGCTGGGGAACCTCTGTCATCGTGGGAGTTGCTGCTGCAGGTCAGGAGATCAGCACTCGACCATTTCAACTGGTCACTGGACGTGTCTGGAAAGGTACAGCATTTGGAGGCTGGAAGTCGAAAGACAGTGTTCCCAGGCTCGTTGAGGATTACCTGAATAAAAAATTACTCCTCGACGAGTTCATCACGCACACAATGAAGTTTGAGGAGATCAATGAGGCCTTTGACTTGCTTCATTCAGGAAAATGGTAATGAATACTTGGGATCTTATCGCGTGAGAGACACGTTTGTTCATTAAACAATTGTAATTTTGTTTTTTCAGCTTGCGAGCAGTTCTCAAATACTAAGTCACCCAAACATTTGCGATATTCGCCATTCAATGAGGGACCCGAGTTTGTTCAACAAACATTTATAGGTTTCTTTTGTACGAGAGATAAATACAGATTTGATATTCTTTACATTTAATTTTTTTTATTGCCTACTGAGTAGCAGAATTCTCTGCATTACAGATTAATTTAATCTTCATTAATGTAAGTAGTTATTATGAATGAGGTTAGTAATCCCAGGGCCAAATTTGCGCCCAGAAATTAGTGAAATGGTTCAAATATAAATATATATAAATATAAATATATGATTGTGACATGTAGATTTACAGATGGTTTATACCCCGAGTTTTCTGAAGTGCAAGATAATCCCATTAGCAGCGGCTGTGAATGTGGATCGTGGATCGAGATAGCTTCTGTCCTCGGGATGCTGATAAACTTCGTACTCCTTCAGAATCATTGATATCACCACTTTCGCGTGTAGTTGTCCTACTTTCATGCCTAAAAAAATGGTATCAGGAATATTTAGAGAGAATCAAGTCAATTTTCATTTTCTTTCATTCGTAAACCCTTTCGAGTTCTTGATTTCTTCCCCAACCCCAACTGTCAAGGGCCAGGGGAAAACCTCGCCCTGAGGGACAACCTTGGCCCGGTACAGCCGTCTCTTTTACGAGACTTCCCCTCGACAATGCAACCGGGAAATTAGAGGGCCGGGAAGTGAACCCGGGAACCTCGCCATACTAGTCTAACGATCTAACCACGCGGCCATTGCCGTCGATTGATGTCCATTTTAATTTTATAGAATTAATCAGAAAATAATCTTCAAGTGTCTAAATATTTTAGACAATTCCTCATCTTTAGACGTCGGACGTTGGCACCTTTGGACACGAATAAAAATCTATGGACAACTGTCAGTTCCATTACTTCCCGACTGAATTAACTAAATAATTCTATTGAGCGTTTATTGCTGATTAAAAATGTCGAGTTGAGATTGTTTTTCTATAAAACTACTTCTCTTGAGATATTTTACAGTTTTTTTCTCACCGACACACATCCTTGGTCCTAAACCGAAAGGTATGTAAGCTTCTGAAATAGGCTGGCCGTCCCGGAAACGCTCGGGATTGAAGACTTCAGGGTCTGGAAAAAATTTCGGATCCTCCTGCAGTCCGTAAAGTGATATATAAATAGGTGTTCCTCTGTCTAGAACAATATCAGTGCCTGGTATCTGCAAACAATTGATTAATTCGAAGATGTTCAAATATTATCATTTCACGAACTCTATCAGTGATGTCATTATCGTCAAGTTTTATGAATAAACGTACGTGTTATCAGCTGATTATATATTGACTTTAAATCGGTTTCGAGTAACTCCAATGAGGAAAATTAACGGATAATTAGGCAACTGTGAAAATGCTTTAAAAAATTGGGGAGTTCGCCTGGAATTCTCTCACCCAATTGTTTATTTATTTTGCAGTGTGAGGAAAGGGTAGGCCTCGGATTGAACTGGTCTAGTTCTATAATTTTGAGGTTCTGGGCTACGATATCTCCTCAGTCTGCTTTTATGGAGCAATGCTTACCCTGTACTCCTCCCTCGTATATCTGTCAATAGTGGACACCGGAGGATGCAGTCTCACACCCTCCGCGATACACTGGTCCAAGTACTTCATGTCATTCAGGGCCTCGTAGCACCAGCCGTGCTCACCAATAGCTCTCAAGATATCTTTCCTCGCTCGTTCCTGGTACTCCTCATTTTTCGCCAATTCCATCAGTGTGAATGATGTCGTTGTCGAGCTGGACTCGAAACCCGAGAAGAATGTGCCCGATTGGTACAGAAGATTCTCCCCCTCGAATTCTAAATTCACAAATTAATTGTCGTGAAGTGAACGTGGTTTAGAATTGAATGATATATTTCTTGGTCACACTGATTACTCAACTGTAAACGGGATTTTGTTCGCCATTTTTTAATTGCACAATTGAGTCTATGAAGTCGCCCCTTTTTTTGCCACTTCTCTCGCGCTCGTCGACAGCAGTCCAGAAGACTTTTCTGACAAACTTCGAGTCAAAAAGTATGTTGGAGCCAATTTTTTCTACCAACTCCGGCATGAAGAATACGGTCACTAGGGCCACCATTCTTTTGAATCCATGGAAGAACTCGGATACTGAAAAACAATGGTAACGTAGATAATAAAAACAAATTATGGAATTCAATTAGACTACATAGTCTCAAAGAGTCACAACTTAAGTAATAAAAATAGATAAATTATTGCAACAAACAAATTATGGAATTAAACTAGACTACATCATCTGAAAGAGTCACAACGAAAGTTAAAGTAGGTAAATTATCGCAAAAAAAATCAATTATGGAGTTAAATTAGACCACATCATGTGAAAAAATTGCAACGAGAGTAAAAATAAATGAATTACCGCATTTGGTGAACTCTTCATTAGGATAATAGAACGAATCCATTGGGGTTCCAAGGGCAACACTGGCGATGAGGTCAGTCGTAAATTTGTAGTTGAGTTCTTGAGCATCGACAATTGTAGTTTTCTTCTCCTCGATCTTCTGATCCTTCAAGTAATTCATCATATTGTCCCCGATCTCCGTCATGAGTGGAAGCATTTGCTTCAATTTTCCCCTGGTCAAAGATGGGGTTATTTTTGCCCTGAGGTACTTCCAGGCGGGATTCTTCAGGCCAAAAAGATTCTTCATGCCAATGCTGTCCTTCTGCTGGCTCCCGGCAAAATGACGATCCGAAAAATTCTCAAAATCTCTAACCAGAATTTGTTTTATGATTTCAGGATCTCTGAGGAGAAAGCAGGGCTTGTGAAATATGTAGAAGCCGACAAATGGCGTGTCTCTCTTCGCGCTGCGATAGAGATTCCCCAGGTGCCATCCTGGTGCTGTTCTAAATAAAACAGCATCCTTAAAATTTCCAAAAATAATATCAGTGTTGGGCAACTGCTCCACACCCCGACGCTTCCAGTAATTCAATTTATATCTCGCGTAAATCCAAAATATCCCGAATAACCCGAAAATACTGATCAACGTGAAGCTTATGATATTGACAACACCTGCGCTATCGGGCCGCTCCATGATTGCAATAATGGGGGTCGCGAATTCGCTTAAATAGTGTGATTAATCTCGGTAGTGGGGATACCTTACCACTGGAATTTCCAATCAACCAAGATGATTACCTAAAAAACATTGTCACCGAAGACGTCAATTTCATTGGATTATCTATCATCCGTGTTCATTGTCTTGGTATTACCAGGAAGTATTTGAAGAGTTATAAAAGAAAATTATTGATTGCAACAATTGATCAAACAGTTGCTCTGCAGATTGGGCGAGCGATTGGAGTGGGAAGAACCGAGACAAAATGTGTTATTTTAAAATAGATAAAATTAATGTTGAATACACATTAAAAAATGATTAAAAAAATTGAAGGAAAGTTATTTCAATGATAAAATTGATACCATTTCTCCGCAGTCGTCATAAACTTATTATAAACAGTCTGAGGGTTTCAGGTGGTGTCAGAGGTGGGGTTGTAATCACTCATCAGTACAGCTTTTTCTTTTCTGCCATGAAATTGGTTTTTTTTTTTGTCGGATGACGCCTCTAATTTATCTTCTGCTTCCCTGCGTCACGTGTCAGAGTGCTAGGAAAAAAGTCTTTCGTCACAGCAAATTTCGGTGGTAATATCATCCACGAATCTGTGATTAGATAAAAAAAAGAAATCTCTTGAGATTGCGTGGCTTTTCGCAATGGTATTGGTCAATTAGTATGTGATGGATGCGACATTACTCACGGCGAAACACTCCCCATTAACTATTTTTTGAATGTTCAGTACTTACGATTTATTTCAACCGCATAATTAGTCATTAAGCAACAATATCCAATGTACGATTCGCAGTTCTCCTTTCCTACTTTTACATCAATTGGCATAAGTCACCTGCAACATAATGCGCTGCGTTTAACATAATTAATAAGTTTATCAAAGAAAATAAGTGATATACCTCAAACTACTGCCGGCGACTTGAATCGACAAGCAGCCTGAGTTTGTATCCTATAGCTGTTGGTTGCCAATCCTAGAATTGGACGCGCGCTCAGCGCGTATGCACATTTCTCGGGTGTCCGTTCAGATTTATTTGTTATAAATGGAAAAGATTAAATTTTTATTACAGGAGATGAGAATTAGAAATTTGATTTTCAATCAGACTCGGATTCTGTGTCAGAGTCGGCTCATTTCCGATCGAAATAGGTTTTTGGCAAATTTGGAAAAACAAATTTTTTTTTTTATTTTGCCGAAAAATCAAAGGCCCCCCCTTTCCATTTTGCCGATTTTCATTAAAGTCGGCACTCTTTTGGCGATATCTCAAAAACTATTCATCCTATAGCCTCAGGGTTTGTTGCATTCGAAAGCTGAGCTCATTTCCCATCGATATGGGGTATTTCCAAGTTTTTAAACTGATTTTTCGATCTGTTTTTGCAGTTTTTCTGAAATTTAGAAAATTATCAAAAAAGGTGTGAAAAAATCATTTTAGAAATTTACTAATACCCTATATCGATGGAAAATGAGCTCAGCTTTCGAATGGGACAAACCCGGAGGCGATCGGATCAATAGTTTTTGAGATATCGCACAAAACGTGTTCACCCAGGTGAAAATCGTGGAAATTGGAGGCCACCAGCGGTCAAAAAATCGAAAATAAAAAAAATCCCTAAAAATGAAAAGGGAGAGGCTATATCGATCGGAAATTTCCTCAGCTTTCCAAATCTGCTCGAATTTTGGGGCTACGCCTGATAGTTTTCAAAATATCGGCAGTTTTATGAAAAAAAAATCAAAAAAGGGCCCTAAAAGTCGCTAAAGGGCTTAAAATATTCTGGAAGTGATGCCAAAAGGGCCCAAAAACGAAAGTAGAAACCCCTAGAACCCCCTCAGCCCGCAAAAATGCTGAAAAACGACGATAACGCGCTGAAAGGTAGAAACCCCTAGAACCCCCTCAGCCCGCAAAAATGCTGAAAAACGACGATAACGCGCTGAAAGATTGAAAAAACCGAAAAAAGACCCAAAAAGGGCCAAAAAACGCCAAAAACAGCCAAAAACTCCCAAAAAGGGCTATCCAGGGCATCTTCTTCTAAAAAAATCAAGATCTGGGCATCCCCGTCGGCCAGCTGGGCCAGCCAGTCGACTGTCTGGCTCGAAAGGCTGAAATGCCAAAAAATCAAAGGCCCCCCCAAAGGCAAAAAAAAGGTTAAAAACAGCCAAAAACTCCCAAAAAGGCTGCCCAGGGCATCTTCTTCCAAAAAAATCAAGATCTGGGCATCCCCGGTCGGCCAGCTGGCCAGCCAGTCGGCTGTCGGGCCCGACAGGCTGAAATGCCGAAAAATCAAAGGCCCCCCCCTTTCCATTCTTCTGATTGTTACCAAAATCGACACTCTTTTGACGATATCTCAAAAACTATTGATCCAATCGCCTCGGGGTTTGTTTCATTGGAAAGCTGAGCTCATTTCCCATCGATATAGGATATTTCCAAGTTTTTAAACTGATTTTTCGAGGCGTTTTTGCAGTTTTTCTGAAATTTATAAAATTACCAAAAAAAGGGTGAAAAAATAATTTTAGAAATTTAGTAATAGCCCATATCGATGGGAAATGAGCTCAGCTTTCGAATGGAATAAACCCCGAGGCGATCGGATCAATAGTTTTTGAGATATCGCACAAAACGTGTTCACCCAGGTGAAAATCGCGGAAATTGGAGGCCACCAGCGTTTGTTTTGTCAAAAAATCCAAAATCCAAAAAATCCCTAAAAATGAAATGGGAGAGGCTATAACGATCGGAAATTTCCCCAGCTTTCCAAATCTGCTCGAATTTTGGAGCTACGCCTGATAGTTTTCAAGATATCGGCAGTTTTGTGACAACAATTTTGAAAAAGAGCCTTAAAAGTCGCTAAACCCGTAAGACTACAACAATAACACAGCTATATAACAACACAATAATACATATATAGGAAACTCTGTAAAAAATCAAAATTGCTATACTATACAGTATAGATGTATAGTATAGTAATAGATCGGTGACAAAAAACGTTACCCTCTTTTTTTTAATGACGGAATTAGTCATTAGCTGTACAATCATCGTATCAATAATAATCAGGTGACAGCCCAATGATAACATCAGCATTTATCGTAAGCTTCAATGGCATCAGGTTGGTCTCATTAATCGCTTATCACTGCAGCTCATCAACGTATTAAAACAATGCGAAAATAACTTCATGTAATTGTAACTCATCTCAACGAATTAAATTTTTCAATCTTACAATTGGTCTTAGAAAAAGGAATTCAAGTAAAATATTCAAGAAAGAGCTGATCTGCAGAAGAGGCTCGAAATATAGGAGAGGATCATCTGTAATAATTAAACCTCCGACTCATACGATTTATGACAATTGTATTGAAATTCTTCGCCTTTACATCTCAAATAAATAATTTTAAAAAACCTTCACTGCTCTCCAGGGCTTACTCGGAACGTCTGGAAAGTGGCGTTAGTCAATCGTTATCATATCATACGGCTTGAATCTGGCGAGGGAAGGGCCATCGCTCGAGTCCTCGTAATCTGATAAATAACCAAAATGAATAATTAATTTACGTCCCCGCCTAATTCGGATCAATCAAACCCGGGTTCAAAGGAATGAGGAAAGTCACCTTCTCTGACTCCAATGAAATGAATTTCCCATCCAGTCCCTCCACTATTCAGAGTTGTTGTGTAAGTTACCTCCACTTCGTTCGAGCTACTTTTATATTGGGCAGGATGTTCCTGAGTACAAAAAATTGTGGTACTGTACATTCAGTCATCAGCTGATTACTGTCATTTCTGCTATTTTCGTTAAATATTCAACAAACGCTAAATTTTATCTTCAAGAAATATGTCCGCCAGGTTTGGAAAATTCTAATTACTTAATATTAATTTTGTCAAAGAAAATTATGCTATTATCAGCTGTCTTACCCCTCCACAGTATCTCGTAATGGATGCTCCACTCTCGTGGGACTCCTGGATCGTGAGGAAGGTGTCGCAATGCTCGCCCGAGCCAAGATCAAAGGTTGGAAAGTCCAACAAAACCTTGGATCCCCTGGGTACACTGACCTCCCAAGTGCACTGGCTGTCATTCCTGTAGTTATTTGGAAACATGGGCGACGTAAATTTCCCAGCATAATTGAATATCCTCCCTCCGCAGCCTCTCCCCTTATCCGTGGAAGTGTAAACGATGTCATAGTTCTCCCAGGCGGCGCCGCTCTGCGAGTTGGACATCAAGCTGATGGTGTTGCCGGTGCTGAAAATAGGGGCGGGCAGTTGCATTCCACAGTAGGTCCCAATGACAGAGCTACTGAAGTCCCCATCATAAACCTTGAGATACTTATTGGGACATCCAGGTCGATCGTAAATCCTGAGGCTCATGAAGTACAAGGAAATGGTGTTTCCACGAGGAACAGTGATGGTTGTCCAACAGTTGTTGAATCCCTGATGGAAGATTCTCCCCTGAGGACTTGTATAATTTTTCCTGCAGTCCGCTATGGAGGCCTCCAGCTGGAACTTCCTGGGCTTCTGAGGATTTTCGTTGGTCGACTTCAACGCAACATGAACAACATTGCCCCCAGCATAATAATCGTAAGAGTCAACATGGCCGCAGAAGGTGTAGGTATTCGCGGGTTTATGATCATTAATAGATCTGAAGGCCGTTCCGGCTTTTCCATTGATCAAGAAGTCCTCCCCGAAGCCCTCCTCAATATGTTTATTCAGTCGTCGATCAGTCAGACGCAGCTGATCCCCTTGGCAATCCTTGGAGTTCTCCATGTCAATATCCTTGAAGTGGAGGTGAAGATCCTTGCCACTGGGTCCCGACAGGATCCACTTGCACTCGAGCCCGAGGGGATAATCCTCAGGGTAATGAGGGGATTTCAATGTCACTGTTGTATTCTCAATTTTGATTGTAGACTCACCACAGGGGGAATCAAGAGCCTCCAGGGTAGCCGTTGCTCCACGTCCTGTCACCTCCCCGTCGCTGTAAAATCTAATCCACAGGAGATTCCTCGAGGAGGCGATTGTCGCAGGGAGGACATTGCCACAGTATCGTCCAATTAATTCTGAATGCGGCCCTCTTCCATCTCTGATCTCCAGGTAATCCCCGCCGCAGGGCTCGGTCTGGGCTAGTGCACTTCTGTTGGGTGTATTTTGGACATCGAAACTCTTGAACGTCATCTTAATAGCTTTCCCATTGCCTGCGCTGATGCTCCACATGCAGTCCTCGAAGTTGTCGTAGTAAGGGCCTGTCTGGGTCCTCCAATTCTGGCTACTGGTGAGGTTTATCTGTCCACCGCAACCCGCAGCGATGCTCTTGGTGAAGAGCACACGAGCCTTGAAGCCTTTGTGATTTTTCGAGTAATCCGAGGCGAAGTTCACAGTCATCGTATTCCCTGTGGACTTGGTGACGGGCAGGTTGTCCGTCAGATTTCCACAGTAGGTGGACAATAATTTTGTGGCGTTCATCTGAGAGCCCTCGTACACCCGCACCTTGTCGTGGAAGCATCTGACGCTGAACTCCGTCTCAAAAGAGTCAAACCTCAGAGCTATACTCCTATCAGCAGGTGCTGTGATGATCCAAGTGCAGTGGAGTCCTGCGTAGTAATTGGAATTGTCACTGGACATCGGTGGAGATATGACGCCCTCCTCTGTTAACTCCCCCCCGCACTCGTTAGACAGATATTTAAAGACAAAACCACGTCCGGTGAATCGTAAAAGTGTTGTGAAGATGATCTCAAGCTTCTTGGGCGACACCTGCACCGGTGGTTTATGGCTGCCGCAGTAGGGGCTCTCTCGTCGCCTCCATAAGTACTGGTTACCAATCGTGAGGTTGGCCCAGGTGCAGCTTGGTGATAGTTGCTCCAGCTCGAACTCCTCGAACTCAACGATCACCATTCTTCCTTTAGGCGCGACGATGGTGTAGTTGCAGGTGAGATCGCGAGGATAGCCACTTGGATACCTGGGAGACATGATCGTCTGGCTGGACTTGGACGCCATGAAGACACCCCCGCAGTTCTTGTCGATGTGGGCTTTGAAGCCGTCACTCTCGATTGCTTCGTTGGAGTGGAAAACTACTTTGATGTGATTAGTGGTTGTGTTAAAAGGTGACGGAGTGTTTCGCCCGCAGACTTTGCCCAGCGACTTCCATCTCTTCTCATTGCTACTCTCCCGATCAAACACTTCGATATGATCATTAACACAATTTGGACTCGTCTCCAAGCTGAATCTCTCGATGAAAGACAATCCAATGTGATAACCATTCTCCACATCAAACTCCCAGACACACTCGCTCTTATTTGGATAGCTCTTTGGAAAGCCAGGCGACGATATATCGAGTCCAGTGAATCCGCAGGCCTTGGAGACCGCATTGAGCTCGAACTCAAAGTCTCCAGGAGCCTCAAGAGCGTAGTATTCTATCCACAATTTGCTGGATGTGCTTGTGAAATTATCTGGCTTGATGTTGCCGCAGTACTTGCCAGCCTCTGGTGACTGTGCTCCACCATTTCTGACGATGATGTAGCCCTTGTCGCAGCCTCCAAGATTGATCTTGTTGAATCGCATGAGGATCCCTTGGCCCTCGGGATACCCCGCCTCCCAGACGCAATTTCTGGGGTAGGAGACGTTCGTTGGAGTTCGGATGGTGTCGCTGGGACCACTCAGGAAACCTCCGCAGCCATTCCACTGGTACTTGACGTCGACGTTTATGGGACCTCCGACTGTTCCGTTCATGATTTCCAGGTGATTTATGGCGGATCGACTACGGAGAACGAAGGGCTCTCGTGTTATATTACCGCAGACAGCGCCGATGATCTTGTCAGAGGCGTCTCTCAGCACTACGTTCTTCGATCTCACTAGGCAACGTCTGTCCAGTCGGGTTAGTTTCCCAAGAGAACCGCTAATGGTCACCGCTAGAGTGACTTGTGGAGGTGAGTCGTAGGTTATCATATCGACAGGAGCAGCTATCGTCCACGGACAGAAGAAGGGTCTGCTTCGGTAAGGCTCAGAGCTGGGGATTGATAAAGACCCGCTGGTGTCACTGATGCTTCCACCACAGGGGGACGAAGGCTCGGAACTGAACTTCGCGCTCAGCCCTCGGTAACCTGACTCTGCGAAGAATGACACTAGCATCAAGTTGGATGAACTGTGGACAATTCTCTCATAATCTGCACTGTTCGCCACTCCAATTCGTGACCTGTAGCGATCATCATTGTAAAATCTTGCGCCGTAGGGATCCCTACTCTCGAAATCAATATCGAGGTCAAGGATTTCGAGCTTGACGTGACCACCCGTGGGCACTGTAATCTTCCACGAGCAGTACATCGCTGAGAATCTTGGAGTTGGATACCCCGAGGAGTGGAAGGCGCCCTCCAGAGCGGTCAACTCACCTCCGCATTCGCCAATGGCTGAGGAGAAATTCAGGCGAAAGCCTCGGTAGCTCCCGACAATTTTACCAAATGTATACAGAGTTATAACCGCTTCGTTGGACGATGTCTCGATGATTCCGGGCCTATTCCTTATGCCGCAGTAGGTCCTGGGCTCACTCAGTGTTTCGTTGTTCGGCACCTTCTCGATTATGGAGACGTTATCGGTGTCATTGCAATTCCTCCAACCTGGTAGATGGAAATCCGTGAACTCGAATTTTAGGGAGTGATGCTCCGGCCCGATAATCCACCAGATGCACTGGCGACCCTTGGGGTAGGCATTGGGATAGTTCGGTGAGGAGACAACTCCTGAGGACGCTCTTATCACTCCTCCGCACACCTCGTCATTGGTCACTAGTGCTTTGAAGCCATTTCCCGGGATGTGCATGTCCGTGTAATACTTGACGTAGAGCATATTTCCAGAGCTGGAGATGGTGCTTGGCCCCTTGCCGCCGCAGTAGGCCCCCAGTAACTGGGCATTATCAGTTCCTCCGTCTCTCACTTCCACGTACTCCTTCTGGCATTCAGGACTGAAGGTCAAGTCGAAACGTTCGACGAAGTGGAGAGACAGTCGTTGACCAGCTGGTGCCATAAATGTCCACAAGCACTCGGTGAAAGGTGGCGGAACGTTTGGATATCGTGGAGTTGAAAATGATTGTTCATTGACTCCCTCTCTCAATTCGTAAGTGCCTCCGCAATCAACGCCAACTTCACGATAAGATATTTTGAAGACACCCTGGGGATCGGCAGCAAATTTCACGTAGAGTTTGTTGCTGGTGGTGAACAGGAACTCAGGGACATCAGAGCTACAGTATTTTCCATCGCCGAGGAAGGGAGAGTCCGGCTCTTGGCCGTTCTTCAGAAGAATGTAGTGATCGCCACATCCCTTCTCAGCTTTCTTTGGAAAGTCCATGAAATTGATGGTGACTTGAATTGTTTTTCCACGTCCAACTGTGACATTCCATTCGCACATGTAACGCCAGCCCCAGGTGGAGTCTTTGGTGGTCTCGTTCAATTCGATTACACCGTTGGGCCCACCGAGTTCACCACCACAGACACGCCTCACTTCGGCCTTGAATCCTGTTCTATTGAGGTAAGGATCTGTCTCGAATTTGACGGTCATGGTGTTGGTGGTACTTTCGACGACGGAATTGGACTCATTACTCAGACAGTATTTCCCAAGGAGTTGAGCGCCTGGTGGAGGCTCTTGGGCTAATACCAGGCCTGAGAATACTGAGACACGGTCACCCATGCAGCCGTCGGTCTCCTCAAGTTGGATCTCTTTGAATCTGAGGATCAGGTGAGTTCCGGGTGGAGATGTGAAGAGCCAGTTGCAGTGTACCGAGGCGTTGTAACCAGTTGGGTATCCTGGCGAGGTAATGATGTAGGAGGAGTTCTCCTTGCTTGCGAGTGCTATTTCTTCATTGCACTGGGACACTGGAAAAGAAGAGGAGAATGTCAAAGAAGAAGTGTTCTAATTAATGGATTCCTCATCGATTTTTCTTAATAGAAAAGATCACTTACACTCAACGACAACAGTTGGGCCTTTATTTATCACTCTCGGAACCTGATAGTAACGAAGTTTAAACCAGTTGCCCAATCTTCTTCTGTCCCCTTGGAAAGTCATGAACATGACATTGCTGGTAGTCTCGAAGGATTCAGGGATGACAGATCCACAGAAATGATGAAGCTGTGGTGCTTCGCTGTCGTATCCATCATAAATCTAGAGGACAAAGATTGATGATTATCAATGATGCCAGAAGATTAATCTTCCAACCCACCTGAAGTCCATCATCGTAATAGTCGCAGGAGTCTTCGCCAAAGCTGTCCACATTGAAGGCATCGAACTCGACCTTGATCGAGAAGCCAGATTGTACAGTGACCCGCCAGGTGACTTGTTCGCTCTTGGTGAAGGGATGAGGATACAGAGGAGATGCAATAACCCCCAAAGGCCCAGAAAGCTCAGAGCCATGTTGAAACGTGTACTCGGCAATGAATCCTTCCCCCGTACCAACTCCATCACTCCTGAATTTCATCCAAATGGCTTCCTTGGATTGGACTGTCTCGATCTGATTGCCACAGTAAACACCAATGATTTTTCCTATCGCCGATTGCTCTCTAATTTCCAGGTAGTCTCGATCGCAATTCTCGCTGTGCTCAATATTAAATTTCGAGAAGACCAAGGTGATGCCATTGCCGGGGGCTGTCTGCAGAGTCCATTCGCACTCGGCGTTAGTGCCATAGCTCTCAGGGTATCCGGGGGAAGCTAGAGTACCTGATTCCGCGTAGTACTCACCTCCACACGCTGAGTTCAAGGCCGAATAAGTCGCCCCAAATGACACGTCAACGTAGTAATACGTGACAAGATGAACAGTGAGAGCATTCCCATTGCTGACGATCGGTGGAGGAGCCTTGGACTCACACCACTGGCCTTTGAGTGGTCCACCCGTGCCCTCACCCTCATAAACCTCCAGGTAATGACTAGTGCAGTTTTCCTCGCAGGCACCCCACCGGCAATTCATGTCCATACGAGAGATAGTCAGGGTGACGTGATCAGCAAGATCCTCAGCTGCAATGATCCAACTGCAGTTGTGGCCCTCCTCGTGTTGCAAATGTAAATCAGAAGCTGTTGTCAAGAATCCAGTTCCATTGGTGACAATACGAGCACCGCAGGCTCGTTTGAACTCCGCTTGGAAGCCTTTCGCCGTCTGCGCTGGATCGCTTCTCATAACTATCAGGAGAGTATCACTCGATGAGATGATGGAGGACGACGGTAGCTGCTTGCCGCACAATGTCTTCAAGAGAGCGTGCTCCCTGGTTGGTCCGTCAAATATTTTAATGTAATCCATAACGCATTCGAGACTTCCCTCAAGATCAACGTCGACGAATGTCAGATTGACGAGATGATGTTTGTCGACTTGAATCAACCACTCGCAATTCTGATTGACTGGATAGTTCATCGGATAGTTGGCGGAGTGAATCATGCCTTGAGATGCCCTGAAGTGACCGCCGCACATGGACTGAACCTGATTGAAGTTGGCAGTGAAGCCTCTGCCTGCATGACTCCAGTCCGAGTGGAGTTTTATGAATACCTTGTTGATGGGACTGACGTAGGATATGGGACTAGTCGAGTGGCAAAACTCCCCGAGCTTGGGGGCCTCCTCGCTCTCACCACCGAACACCTCAATCTTGTCCATAATGCAACTGCTCTCCTTCTCGGTGTCGACGTCTGTGAAGTTGATCTGAATGCTGTAGCCGTAGTCTACCTCGATTATCCACTCGCAGTCGATATTGGTAGGATAACTCTTGGGATATCCTGGGGATGTGATAGTCCCCTGTTGCTTTCTGATGTGACCTCCACATCCGTTGACAATCCACTCGAGCCTGAAGCCCCCGTAGTGCGAGTCACTGTCAGTTCGGAAATTGATGAAGACTTGATTTTCCGTTGATACGATTTTCGGCGGTAGGGTCATACCCTCCATCGGACAAAAATGACCGAGTTCGGTGTTGGGGATATCGTCCGAGCCCTCTTTGATGTTCAGGTAATCGAATATGCAGGGGCTCTCGGTGTAGGGACTTCCAGGCTCGAGATCAAAATGCGAGAAGGATATATTGATCTTGTTGCCGATCGGTGCATCAATGATCCAGGTGCAGTTGGAATTGGGTGGGTAATTGTTCGGGAAATTTGGCGACTCGATGACGCCACTGTAAGCGTGCAATTTATTTTGACAAATTGTATTGTATTTAATGTGAAACCCGTGTCCACTATTACCAAAGCCACTGCGAAAATGAACAGTGGCGACGTTCGAGTTAAGATCAATGGGAGCTTGATTATCAGATTTGCAGTATTTTTCCTTGCTCTTGATGATTCCGTTGATGCCCTCGGAGATCTCGAGGTAATCGCCTGTGCAAGAAGTGTCTTCTTTGAAGTCCACGTCAACGAGGATTATCTGCAAGCGATTTCCCCGGGTAACGGCAATGTTCCAGGTGCAGAAGGAGAAGGTGGAGTAGGGGGCAGGATAATTCGGTGACATTATGTCCCCGGAGCTTCCGGTTAATGTGCCACCGCATCCGCGCTGGGTCGCATCCCACTCTATTCTGAAACCTGGTGCACTCAGTGACTCGTCTGATTTAAATCTCAGGTAAAGATGATTGGTGAAACTTTGAATGACAGGTGGTATCGTCGTCCCGCAGTATTTTCCGATCAGTGGAGATGTCGCGTGGCCGCCATTCCTGATCTCCAGGTGATCGTATCTGCAGGAATCCGATGACTCCACATCAAACGAATGAACCATCAGACGAATTTGCATTCTGGATGGGGCTTCGATGACCCAAATGCATTCCATATCACCTGAGTATCTTCGAGGCCATGCGGGGCTCGTTATGGCGCCGTTGGAGCTGAAATAAATGTGCGGAAATGTTTCTATTATATTCGGTAACCAAACAAATAGGGAGACCTTGGCAATTTTCATTGAAAAAATGCGCAAATCATTAGATAGCTTACCTGAAATAGCGTCCGCCGCACAAATTGGCAGTGTCGATGAATCTGTATTCTCCGACAAAGCCCTCGGAGGTGACGCTCTCATCAGTCTTGAAGACAATGTTCATGATGCTGCCCAAGGTGATGATCTCTGGGGGTTTGGTCTTGCCGCAGTACTTACCGATAAGCAGGTCCTCCCCATTATACTCCTCCTTGATCTCGAGGTAGTCGTGCCTGCACCTGAAGTGCGATTCCAAGCTCCAGCTGGTCCACGAGAGCTGAATGACGTGACCGGGTGGGGCCTCAATGGTCCAAGTGCACTCTTCATCGTTGGAGTATCCCTCTTCCCCACCTGGGCTTACAATAGTCCCAGGTGCAGTCTTAAATAGACCTCCACATCGTCTATCAATGGTCGTGTAGTTGGCCTTGAAGCCGCGGTAAGAGTAACTGGCGTCAGTTTGGAACTGGAGGTACATGAAATTGTAGGACGAGTAGTACGGATTCTCCGGGATTTTCTCCTCTCCGCCGCAGAGCTCGGCAAGTTTCGTGGAATTCTCATTGTCCCCGTCGTAGATGTCCAGGTGATCGAAGTAGCAGCCGCTGTGCCAATGTCCCTCGATGTCCAGGTCGACTATTTGGAGGACAATGCTCTTCTCCGTGGGCTGTATGATCTCGTAATGACATGTTTTCTCGCCCGGATACTTGAGGGGATAGTAAGGGGACGTGAACTCCCCCGAAGGCTCGTGGAACTCCCCGCCGCAGTGGGTCTCGTATTTGAGACTGAAACCTTTGCCGTGGAAGCTGCTGTCGGTGTTGAAGACTATGATTGCGATACTTGAGTTGAGGGTTCTCGGAGCGGGGAGCTCTGTTCCACAGTAGGTTCCCACTTCCGGGGAATCCTCGTCGGGGCCTTCGTAAATCTTTACGAAGTCGTAGTAGCAGTATCTGTGGTCCTCCACGTCGATCTCCAGCCAGGTCAGGCGGATCTTCTCGCCCTCTGGGAGCTGAATCTTCCAGGTGCAGTACAGGGCGGGCTCATAGACTCCTTGGACCGTTGGGGAGGAAATGGTGCCCTGGGGGGCGGTGTGAACTCCACCGCAACCTGGGGAGCCTTCGACTGAACTGTAGCTGAGCTGGAAGCCCTGGTCTTGGGTGTCTCCGTCCGAGTGGAAGTACAAGATCGCTGACGATCCTGAGGTGAGAAGAGGCGCCGGCTGGGAGTGACCGCAATAGCGCTGCAACTGGACCATCCTCTCCCCTGATATCATATTAATTTGGGAATAAATAACAAAGAAAACGAAAGCATAAAAAATTCGGTAATCATTACTAGATTCTACAAATTCATTTAACCATCCTGACTCACCTATCGTCTCGTTGATCTGGAGGTAATCTTTCTCGCAGTTGGCGTGCTCCTCTATTTGAAGTGTGAAGAAGTGGAACTGGATTCGTCGTCCTGGAGCTACGTTGATCTCCCAAGAGCAATTTCTGTTCAGTGGATACTTGCCTGGAGTGCCGGGTGAGCTGATTGTCCCGAACTCTGATGACAGGTAACCACCGCACACCGGGGGCACACTGCTCCAGTGGATGGTGAAGCCTTCGTCGGTTTCTGTGCCGTGAACGTTCAACCACATGTAGAGATTGTTGTGGGTCGAGATGATGCTCCCGCCGCGGGGAAGCTTGTCACCGCAGAATCTACCGATCAGGTGGTCTGCTGTGCTTATGCCGTCGTGAAGCTGGAGGAAGTTCACGCGACATGCCGGGGTGCTTCCCAATTTGAATCTCGTGAAGGTGATGTTCAGGACTAGACTGTGGTTCGTCGAGAAAATGAAAGCGCACGATTTGACGTTGGGATCGCGTCCACCGTCCGGGGGATAGGAGAGAGTCCCAGCGAGGTCGCGGATGTATCCGCCACAGCTGCTCTTCGCAGTCTCACATCTCGACCCCTTGTAAGCCGCTGTACACTCGCATGTGAAAGTATTGTCGAGGCCCCTGGAGCAGAGCCCATTATTTTTGCAGGGGTTCGGCAGACAGGGATTCACGGCGACATTACAAAAAGCACCGGAATAGCCCGGCTCACAGTGGCAGGTCGGGCGCGTGCCGCTTGGGACACACGTCCCGTGAATGCAGGGATTCCCTGCGCACGGATTCACTGATATCGAATATACTGCGCAACCGCTCGGGCCAATCCCGTCGCCTGTGTAACCCGCGGGGCAGCGACACTGAACTATTGAATTGGTGGTTTCTTCGCAGATTGCCAGGGGATGACACCCGCCGTTGTTGATTCTGCAGGTGCCGATGTACGTGCAGGTCTCGCCGTTGCCGGAGTAGCCTGGGGGACATGGACCGCAGATTCGAGAGCCCTTGGAGGATTTAATTTCAAAAGAAAATGTTTTACTTTGGGTACATATTTTTAAAGAGAGACTCTACGAAATTTGTCAAGTTCTTCCATTGAAAAATCACATTATTCAGGCCCTCCTTAATTGTTTAGACAACCCGATGACGGAATATTGGATTGTCAAAATTATTTTTGTAGCCTAGAATAATTTTTAAAATTTTTTTTACGCAATTTTTGTAATACGGAATTGGTTTTTGTAATTCTAATTTTATTACCGGCACATTTCTGCAGTGAACTTTGGGCAGTGTACTGCAGCCGCCGTTATCAACGAGACACTCGTCGATGTCCCTGCAGAAGTATCCATTGCCGGAGAAGCCGGGTGGGCAGTTGCCGCAGTGGAAGCTGCCCCTCAGATTAATGCACTCGACTTCAGGGTCAACTGAGCAGACGGGATGTTTGCTGGCGCACTCGTCCACGTCGACTATGCAGGCAGGATTGGTGCCTTCGGACTTCCAGCCCTGCCAACAAGTGGGTATAATTATCGTTGTTTTATTTTTTATTTATTTATTTAAAAGGATGAAGAATTATTTTGCCAAATTTAGGGGGAATTTTACCTGATCGCAGAGACAAGTGTAGCCGAGAGGTGTTCCTTTTTGATCGACACAGACACCGTTGCCGCAGAGCTCCCGAGAGTCTTCTGAATTGCAGGCAGACGTCCTGGAGGCGCAGTGGACGCCGAACCAGCCTTTCGCACATGAGCAGCTGGAAGAGTTCAAGAGTTCATGATGATCATTGGTAATTATTAATATCCCAGCCCAAAGGGAGACAGTCATTTCAATCGAGAGCGACTAGTCCAGAATTTTTAATCACTTTTATTGTAACGAATCGTCAGAAGTTTAACTCACCTGTAAGAACCGAGTGTATTGACACAAGTCGCCCCATTCTGACATCCTAAATCTGTTCCTGCATAGTTTGCACACTCGTTGACGTCCACTCCACAAGACGGGCCCTAATTAAATCAATTTAAACATCCTAGAATTATGTTGCATTAGAGATTTGAAGATCGTGGACATTTTTTGGTGAATTCCTCCCCCCATGCCTGATTGCAAATTCGGCACAGCGCAAACTCCGGTCGAATGCGTAGGAAAAATTAATAACATTATTGACTGTCGTCACTAGCTGTGCGAACTCCTGGCAAGTCTGGTATCGTCGGAGGATTCGATCCTAAACTCGAGTGAAATTTCCTGGGGTTCATGACAGTTGGAGAGCTGCTAATGGAGCAAATACTTCTACTGACAATTTTAAAATTGAACTTTTGGGGGAACTTATGGAGTTTTTTTCTCCAGTGGAAATCGAAGGAGATGACACTCGCTTTCAGGAACAATAGGGGGAGAAATGTTGTCGGGGAATTAGTCATTGAATTATTAATAAACAAGAAATTGTGCAAACCTGCCAATTCGCCGGGCAGAGGCACTGATACCCGTCATAAATCCTGATGCAGGTCCCTCCGTTGAGACAGGGGCTACTGGAGCACTTATTCGTCTTCAGTTTCTTCCGAAGTTTGTTGATTGTATTCTCGAGACGATCGACCTTCAGGAAAAATCAGGGATATTGTTGAGGGATTTGTTATCATTGGCAAACAAAATCAACTATTTCACTTACTTGGGCAGTGAGGGCCAGTGGAGTTGACTCGTCATCCTGAAATAATAGTAATTTTATTGGAATATTCCCCAACTAATTTTCATTCCAATTATTTATCAATTCACTAATACCCGGTGGTCCGAGGGGCGTGAGCTGGACGTGTTTCCAGCTGTACTCCAGGCTCCCGACTCCAATCTCCTTATCAGTCCGTCAGGGCCCTCAACCGTACGGGCTAATCTGTCCACTCGTTTCTGCAAGTCCTGCCACAGTCCACTCTTCCAGTTCTCAATATATGCCGCCGCATGAACTGCCTATAACCGACATTAAACGTCAGAAAATCGCCCATTCGATTATAAAACTGGATTAAATTATTTACAAAAAAATAATTTTTTGTATTAATAATTACCGCATGAGCTGAGTCCACAAGATTGATGTCATTTATTGTCAGGAAGCCCTTGCCGCGGGTTTTTATGGTGACATTTTTGTCCTGTGCACTCCAGATTATCAGGTGTCCATTGACGGATTCCAGAACAGGCCTAAAAATATTTTGCCCAGGGAATTAAGTAATTTCATAAAATAAAATAAAAATTCGTTGAATTTTATCAATTCTCTACTCAACGAGGTTTGTTAAATTGCACTAGTTAAATTTATAAAAACACACCTATTGTCCTGCCAACTGAGACACTGTATTATTGTCCCGAGGAGCAGGAGCACCAGGAGGATCCTGCGCTCCATTGCCGCAGGGGTTTTCCTTCGCGATTACTCCCGAAAATGACAAAATGAGTAATTAAAATTTCAAAGAGAGAATCTCTGTCGCTGACTGCCAGCTGGAGACTAGCACCAGACACCTCTTTTCCGAGCTGATCTGGCTATTCAGTGGGCGTGTAGGAAAGTGATATGAATCGTGGCCCCCTAGATATCAAATTTCATCGATTTTAGCCATTGATCTCGAGAGGAGTAATTTTACTCTCGAATTTTTATTCACAAATCTGCCCTCTTGGAAGAATTATTTTTACAAAATTAATTCAGAAGTAACAGAATGAGTATTCAACGAGGGATTGCCCACAGTGCAGGGGGAAATTCTTGGAAATTTGGATGATGTCATCAACGTGATTCCCTTCGGTAATCGACTGTCCAAGCAACAGCTGGCCTATGACCCCTGGTAATACCGAGATTGTAGTAGAGGAGTGGAAAATGTCTGGAGGCACTATCAAATGTATAAAACCACTAATCCCACAGCACATCCTTACAAGTCAGTATTCCAGACGAATATCCTCTCGCCACCAGCAAAAAAACCATTCCTCACCGATGAAGACCAAACTATCAGCTGATGTTCGGGCTATAATCCTGCTGACAGGATTGCTCATACTGGAATTAGGTAAGTACCTCATCGATCCTCCAAATACACCCACTGCACCGGAAAAATATAATTTTGCCAATCAAATACCCTCCGGACAAGAATTTAATGGGTAAATTTCTGTTATTCGACTGGCTAAAGAAGGCTTGATGAGCAGACTCTTATTCTCAGGCTTGTGGTCCTCCAGATGACAATGCCGAGTGCCAGAATATTCAGAGAATATCCCTGAAGACGTATAATAATTTTTTTGCAGCCCCAGCAGCAGCGGATACTGAGGGCGGAATGAGGGAAATGGTGAGGGCAGATCCTGTGGCAAACAATCAATTTCCATTTTTAGTCCACCTGAGCTATCGTGGTCGTGAATTATGTGGTGGCAGTATCATCAGCTCGCGACATGTTCTCACAGCTGCTCATTGTATAGTTGACTCTAGATTAGGAATTGATCCCTACAATGTGCAGATACGAGCTGGAACTGCTGACAAGACTAGAGGAGGACAATTCTTCTATGTCGAAGAGTATTATTACCACAGACGGTACAATCAGTTCATGAATGCTTCTGCCTATGACATAGCAATCCTGAAGGTAATTGAATTTCAGTGGATAAATAAGTAAATCAATAAACGATAAATAAATTTATAAGGTCGAAGGTGATTGGAAAACATAGTCAATTTGAGTTTGAGAAAAAACATAACCTCAAAATATTTTAATGAGTTATTATATAATCTTTTCGCAGACAAGGACGCTGATAAAATTCTCCGACCGCATCCAGTTCATCAATCTTCAGCGAACCCACCTGCCCCCGAATTCTCTTGTCACAGCCATCGGCTGGGGCCGGACCCATCCAACTTACGCGTTCTATCCGGCGAGAGCAAAGTTCGCCAAATTTCGCATTCTGTCCAATCGAGAGTGTAACCAGGCATGGGGAGGAGGTGTCCTGCTGAACGAGATTTGCGTGTGGAGTCACCCAGGCTCTTCAACTTGCAGTGGAGATAGCGGAGGTCCTCTCGTCTACGGTAATAGACTAGTTGGCATTGTCTCTTTTGGGAGCAGACGTTGCGGTGATCTTCCCAATGTTTTCACCAATGTTCCCTCTTTCATCGGTTGGATCGACGATATCGTGTACAATGGGTGATTCATGACAGGCCATTCGTGAGTTCAGACTAGTCCAGAGCCTCTGGCTTCCCGACAAAATTAGAATTTGTTATATTTAGTGATATCTGCCATTGACAGAATATATGAGCCCACTTGAGCAACTGTGACATTGTTTAATTATTCATTCTATTTTACCGTCTGTACTCAATCAAATTCTAAACAACTTCTGTCCCTAAATCTTAAGATCCTCTACTCTAGACAACATTTGTAACGGATACTCTGCATTTCAGCAGTTCATGAATTTGTAAAATTACAGTTCGAGAATTTATGGATAATTTTCGTGTCACGTGAACAGCTGTTCTCCAAATCACTTGTCTTCTCAACTTAACGTCGTCAAAGTAATCTAGAACTATCTCAAAGTGCACAGACAACTCCGAGAATTAATGCCACTGTTTACAGAAGTGCCAATGACCTTCCGGCGTTGTTTGCATCCATCACCTAGCACGAATATGTATGTCATTAAGAGTACAGTGCACTACGGGAACAGTGCAAAACATATAGAAGATATGCTAATCTACACGAATCCATGTGAATCATGTATATATAGGGCTGGAGAGGTTCGTGCTGGGTATTCCAGTGGCATCACTCGATTAATATCCCAGGTAGTGTAGTGATCTGGACGTAGAACTGGTCAGACGGCTAGTCCGCGCACACCTGGAGTCGGATATTCGCTGGCGATTTATATTTTATAAAATGGTGAGTCCCCATTACCTAAAATTACACAAAAAAATCAGGATTAATTCACATTTTGGAATTTATTTGTCACGTGTCGTTTCAAAGAGGGCATTTCCCTCTTTTCTTCACTTCAATTCAAGTACATCGACCCTTCAAACCGGCTTGTACACTGAGAAAAGAATATAATTGCAAATATATTTACTTTTGACAATCAAATGCCCGAAATTTCCACAGTCAATTCGCTTTCAATTCTCGTCTGATTGCAAAATTAAATGTACAGTAATTATTCGTCGATTTTATTCTAATCTCCGCCCTCTCCTCATTGAACCGAGAAATTGGTGGTGATAATGGTGATGACAGAATTAAATGAAATTGCACTTGTGAATATTGATGATTGACTCGTAATTAACATTATAATATGTAATTACGCAGGTCCGGAGTAATGAAAATCCGAGCGCCGATATTATTATTGTCTATTCGCCCTGACACCCTGTTATTATGAAGCTATCATAGCTTCCTGGTTTATGTATGAAGGGCATAGCAAGCCTATAGCCTCATATTATCAACTGAAATTTTGAAACAATACTGGAGGAGTCGTCGATAATTGCATGAAAATTCTTAAGCCAACTACTCCCAGATCTCTGTCACTTGACAATTGTCAATTGTTCATTTTCCCTGGAGGAGTGCGACAGAAGAAATTGCAACGAGATCAGCTGACTCGGTTTCCGAGGGACTCGTGCACTCCATTTTATTCTGCTGCGCATTAAAAAATTGTTTCTACCGAATTAATCGACAATGTAAAATACGAATTATGAAATTGTGAATTATCAATTAATAATTTCTTGGCGTGGATTGTTTTCTGGAAAGTCGGATTGTCTCGAATGTCAGAAGTTGTTCGTTTCACTCAGTCTAGCCGAAACAAATGACGATTCAATTTCTTTGAGTGAGAAATTGAGGAGAAGTCGCGAATAAATCCTCAGATTGACACCATCTGCAGAGAAAACGTGTCTTCAACGCAGATAGGATCTACAGCTGCTATGGTTACAGCTCGACAAGCTTTGGAATCGATTTCATGGGAGTTGCACGCTATGCTATTGCACGTAAACGATCGGAATAAACCTATACCCCCTTTGTCTGTAATGTTAACAATGCTGATACGGGCAAACAGAAATGCTTCTGCTACTTCGTCGGGGGCCTTGCGCATTATTGATACTTTCGGGCTAGGTCAAGGAATGTCCACCTGATTTTTTATGTACAGGTGTTGGAGGCGACTCGGAGACATGTAGACATGTCGCAGGGACATTAGTTGTGGCTTACCTGAAGACACGAACGTGTCGAACGTCATTTATCACCTGCAGATAGCCGCCAGTTGTTCAATTCTTTTTAACAATTTTTTTTTGTATTTTTGGGATATTTTAGAACTTTTTAGTCCACTGAAAAATGGCTTTTATTAATGAGCGAATGGCCAAAAAGGTAGAGACTAATTGTTTGCCATTTTTAGCAGTTGGAGAAAGGCGTGATCGTTCTATTCTGTTTTCTAATTTTTAGTTGGTGAGAGTAAATAATTTAAAAAATCAGAAATTTGTTATTTTGTGGTATTGGACATGATGTGGTATTGGTTTATTTTGATGAATTAATGACAACTGGTCTGAATCGATAAAACTAGGCGATCGTTCTCTCCGATTTATTGTCTACAGATTCGAGATAAAAATTCTTGAAGAAGTTGATTGATATTTTTTATGTTTCCACTTGTACAGCGCGAGTGTATATCGATACACATCGGCCAGGCGGGAGTGCAAATGGGTAACGCCTGCTGGGAGTTGTATTGTCTGGAGCACGGGATTCAGCCCGACGGCCAGATGCCAAGTGACGACACATCGACCAGGAGAGACGACTCCTTCGGTACATTCTTCTCGGAGAGTGACACTGGCAAGCACGTCCCCAGGGCGGTTTTCGTTGATTTGGAGCCGACTGTTGTAGGCAAGATTACAAAACAATTCTCGAGCTTTCTCCATTCCCTCCCGTACGCGTCACGTACGATAAAAATGAGCGAGAAAAAATTATTGTTGAGTAGAAAGGCCTCCCGAGGCCTCATTTTATTTATTCATTCATTTGCGAATTGATTACAGTTTGGCGATAGAACGTTAATTGTCTGAAAAATGATACTCTCGATTTAACTTGTCCTGTTTTACCTTTTTTTTCTAGACGAAGTGAGAACAGGCACGTACAGACAACTGTTTCACCCTGAGCAGTTGATAACCGGAAAGGAAGACGCGGCAAACAATTATGCCCGGGGTCATTACACAATAGGAAAGGAAATAGTTGACCTGACCCTGGATCGAATCCGTAGACTGGCTGAGCAATGTCGTGGCCTCCAGGGCTTCCTCATATTCCATTCCTTCGGAGGTGGCACTGGCTCTGGATTCTCCAGTTTACTCATGGAGAGGCTCTCCGTTGAATATCCCAAGAAGAGCAAACTCACCTTCAGCATTTATCCAGCCCCCCAGGTAACTTGTTATACTGTCTCTCTCGGTCTTTATCGCTTCCTCTATCATGGCACAAGGTAAAGCTCATGGTGAAGATGAATTTTTAACAGGGTGAATTTTGCTTGTATGATGAAACGTGCATTCAAGGATTATATGGCTTTCAGGTGTCCACTGCCGTTGTTGAGCCATACAATGCCATTCTTTACACACATCCCACCCTTGAACATTGCGAGGTGGCATTTATTGTCGACAATCAGGTGAGAAATATGAAATTTCGTCTGACGTGAGAATTTAGCGGCCGTCTCGCGATTTTTTATTAATCTTTTGTTCCCTAGATTCCCCAGATTTTACAGTTTTTTTTTGTTTTTTCCTTCTTGGCGAATTATACCCGCGAGAAAGCGTGAAAAATTATTGTTTTGGGAGGAAACGAACCGCCATAATCTCTTATTAGGCGATAATTAGGTTTGATAAGTGTCAATTGCCGATAACAAGATAATTATTGAAGGAAAATCACAGCCGCAACTCCCTAGACATTTTGGTCGATGTAGACAATATGGCGGACGAATTCGCTTATGAAAAAAACACTAATTATTATTCCTACACACACAGCACACACTTGAGACCTAATTATGGCCTACTAAGAGATTATGGCGGTTTATTTCCTTCCAAAATTATAATTTTTCATGGTTTCTCGCGTGCGTAATCTCGCAAGAAAGAAAAGCGCAATAAAACTGGGAAATCTGGGGAATTCTGAAGAATCTAGGGAAAAAATAAAAGAATCTCGAGAAGACGAGCCTTAATTCTGCCGAGAACAACCTTCAGAAAAAGTATACAATTTGTTTACAATAGTTTTCCCATTTTCATAATTTTTTTTTATATGACTTTCTCAAATATTTCTTCACATAGACAAAACTAATAAAAAAAATGGCGGACTATTGTAGACGGAGAGAAAAATTCAATAAAAATTAGGGAACAATTTACGTAATCTGCCAGAAAAATTGAAGCGCCGGTTGCTACCCGAATGAATAATTTTACGAAATAGATCGTACAATTTACGTGACGATCGATACTTTTTATGGAATTTCACTTCACTCCCAGATTACGTTCCAAACGTAACTCCTAGGTCTGTTGCTGGTAATTTTTGTTGAATATTTCTCTGCGCGTCGAACCTCGAATTTAGATTCAATCTGTAGCAAAATATTCATTAACCTCAGGCTATCTACGAACTCTGCAGAAGAAACTTGAGTATCGAAAGGCCAACGTATACAAATTTAAACAGATTAATCGGCCAAATAGTGTCATCTATAACAGCTAGTTTGCGATTTGATGGGGCTCTCAACGTCGACCTCACAGAATTCCAAACGAATCTAGTTCCGTATCCTCGTATTCACTTTCCACTGGTAAATAGAACACGTTATTGTAATCGAACAAAATTCCCCACTGACCTGATTATACGATGATATTTTCTTGGCTCAACAATAGGCCACGTATGCTCCAGTTCTGTCGGCAGATAAAGCCGGTCACGAGAGGTCAACAGTTGCGGATATTACAGCCTCATGCTTCGAGCCCAATCATCAGATGGTTAATTGCGATCCCAGGCGGGGAAAGTATATGGCCGTTTGCATGCTCTATCGGGGGGATGTGGTTCCTAAGGATGTTAATTATGCCATTGCCATGATAAAAAAGCAGAAGCATGTGCAATTTGTCGAGTGGTGTCCCACCGGTTTCAAAGTTAATACAATTGCACATTATCTAGTGATAATTGATTGAAATAAAATTTTATTTATCGGGAGAATTCTTTTTTTTCCATTGCAAATAGTCTGGACGATAACCAGGGCGGCAAACTTTGACCCTCTCTTCGATTTATTTTTAGCTAAGGAAACCGAAGAAATACTTTTACGAATCTGCCTTCAATATTTAATGAGGTACTCGTGATTTTATTTTTTTTTTGGTAAAGACTCGTAATTTTTTGGACATTACCAAGCACAATAAAATGAGAATTCAATTCGTGAGAACGTACATTTATCTCCTCAATTTTTCATTGATCTGAGATCATAGGATGATTTGATGACATGATCTGATGATCTGAATTTTGTTTGTTTGATTGCAAAATTCGTTAGGCTTTCGCTATTTAAAATTCACTTCTTCAGTAAAAGTAAAATTAAAAATGGAAAAACATAAAATCTTGATAAATAAATAAAATAAATTGTCGTTATTATTTTTCCGAATTGCTGAGACATAATTTATAGGAAATGGCCAAACTTTGACGCTCCAGTTATCGTAATTGGGATCCAAATTGATGAGTCCCTTCATTTGACTAATTACTCGTTCGATTTTATCAGGTAGGAATCAATTATCAGCCACCGACAGTAGTCCCCGGAGGTGATTTAGCGCGAACCGAAAGGGCAGTCTGTTGTCTATGTAATACAACAGCAATTGTCGATGCCTGGGCCCGAATTGATCATAAATTCGATCTGATGTACTCGAAGAGGGCCTTCGTCCACTGGTAATACCTCTCTCCGAAACAGAAAACAAAGCGACTCCTGTCAATTTGACTCGTATTTTCTTTTTTAAACTTTTTTTTAATTAGGTTCGTCGGCGAGGGAATGGAGGAGGGAGAATTCTCAGAGGCTCGAGAGGACCTGGCGGCCCTCGAGTTGGATTATCGCGAGGTACAAGAGGACACCGTTCAAACCGAGGACGACGAGTACTAAATTTATCCCTGAATCTTGTCGTGTTATTCGTGGATAAATTTGTAACCTCAGCATTAGTTGTCACCAGAATTGTCATTAATCATGTCCCATTAATTATTCTAAGTGTTCACATCGAGTGAGAGCTGTACACCAGTTTTAGAATTTTCGGTGAGATTATCAACGAGAGATATTGAGATTGCTCTAGCTTTAATTGCCCTACTTATCTCTTTCTCGAATTTCTGTATGATAACATTTATAATTGTAATTGTAATAAAAATAACATTTCAATTGACTGAGGTTTCTCATTAAATTCCTCGAGCCAAGTCAGTCATTTTATCACTGATGAGACAAACACTCCGGACATTTTAAGAATTTTAAGACAAAATTGAGATTCAAGAAGTGTTTATTCAATATTTTAAGCCGATATAATGTCAATAAAATACTCCCGTCAACAAATCAGCGGATATATCAGTACATTATATATTTTATATGTTCAATTCAACGTCGGGGACCTACGAAGTGTTCAAATAAATTATGAGCGATTGGATATCTCTGAAATAAAGTCTGTCACGAGGAAAAAAAATGGGAAAACTGGATCAGATTTATCGCAGGTGAGCTATGCCAAGTTCGTCCAGCTGCTGCAACTCTGCAAAACAATCCCAAAGTGTGGATCCAATTGACACTGAAATAAAAATCAGAAGTTGTGTATGACGTATTGTTTGGAAGAATTCAACGTCGAACCAGCCACAGGTACCCCATTATCGACGTAAGATTGTTGGAGCTATAAAATAATGAATTTATGCATTTCTTTCTCACACTCTCCTGAAGGAAAGGACACCTGTGATTTTTTGGCTCTGGACTCGTAGTTGAGTTGGTCCCACTCGCCGACAAACACTTCTCCCTCGTTACTAAATATACAATTAATATGACAACTAAACTAAGTGGTAAAGAGGATTGACGAGTTGATCACGACTGTTAGCCCATCTTCAACGAATATCTGGGGATCTAGGGAAGATAACAAAGCTGTTGCTGCCTGGAACTTTTTCTTGAGCAAGGCAAGGACGTCCTGCTGACTCAAGGAACCCATAATCCCCTTTTCTGCTAATGATAAATCATGAAAACAAGGTTATTTTGCCGCAGAGAACCTCTCCTGTGCCCATTCATGCCGACGTAGATGACATTCCGGTGTTCTCCAGTGAAAGAACAACACAACTCATACATACCTGCTGGGGATGACGACCTGGCTTTCACAATTACTGCAGTTAGTACAATAATCAGTTCAGTATTTACCGTATTAACGATTTATTACTGTACCAAAAGTATTTGTTTTCCTAACGTAACGCTGAATGGAGTTAATATGGCGGCGGTTGGTCGTTATGAATTTAGCGTAGACCGATGGCACCAGTAAACTCCTTGAAATATTGATCCCTGAAAAACAGGATGAGAGCATCGCTACGGCACATGCCCGACTGTGCCCGACTGGCAACTCTCAGCTGGTTGCTGAAATCCATCCTCCCACCAACTCCACACAACACACACACCGTTCAGACCTTAACATTCCTAGCAAGTGTAATAAAAATGTGCACCACCATGCCGTTGCCGTTGCCGTCGCCGCCACCACCACCATCGCCTCATTGTTGTTGAAAACTTTTCATAGATTAACAATTAATTACAATGTTTATCGATCGTTAATTGTGGTGCAATTGCTATATGTGAGATGTAGTTTATAGGTTAAATTGCCGTTAAGGCAGCAGGATTTTCTCGGCTGATCTGTCACAGAAACGGTGAGTTTACACAGCATCTTCGTCAGTTGTTATTTTTTTTACTCGGCTCATTTAATAAATCCTTTGACAATTTTTTTTTTGTCACTGCCTGTCTGTCATTTATCTCCCTCAATTGGATTGTCAGGACGTAGTACCCTTGGAATTTAGTCCTCTGTCGCAATTTCAAATGGCTTTTATGTGATAAAAACTGCAGATTAGTCAGCCCCCGCCCATTCTAATATATCTGCGCAAATCTACACCGAAAACAAAAAAGAAATGGGTTTTAACTGGCTGATTGACGCTTTCTCACCGATGGGGACTTTTAATCTGGGTTTTGACGAGTTCATTAATGTCACGTTCTTCAGGACTTAATTGGCTGGGCTGGTTGGAATATTTATGCGTGTCTGTCTGGCTCGACACGTGCCACTCCAACGGCAAAATCAATTAAGTTGTAGATGTTTCGATGTGATTGTTGTTTGTGCGTCAAACTTTTTCCAGATTTTTTTGTTGACAATAATGAGGGAGAGATTAGACGTGGGGACGTAAGTATTTTATCAAATTGTTTTTATTGTCGCTCGTTTTTCATCCTCGCTAATTACCCATAATTGATGGTTTTATTTTCGGAGTAATGGAAGATGTCAAAACATTGACATTTGGTTTTCATTTTTACTCATTGTTGAATATTGTACTGAGCTTTTATTTGTTCCCAGTGCCTGTAATGATTAATTAACTTTTGACATTCACACAAGAAAATTACAGTCAACAATCTCGAGATGAATAAATCAATTAATGGAATTTCATTCAATTAATTTGATCAAATAATTTAATTTAATTTGATTTAATTGATGAATGAAACACACGAGGGCAATAAATAAATTTACATTGCCCTCGTGTGCATGGAAACACATGTTTTCCAGAGTACTTTCAATGATAATCAATGCAAGGAGAATAATTAATTATCTCTGGCAATTATCGAAGGCTAACTATATACTGAATATTTATGGTCGATAATGATCGTTGACAATATTCACTGAAATGATTCTGAGTAAGGACAAAATTTTTGTTCGACGTTAAACGTCTGAGATATTGGCTTGCTCGTGGATGAACCCCAGCAGGGTAATTACACTCTGTCACACATCTCGTGAGACTCATAAATAATTTAACGATAAATTAATGTCTGAATGGGCTGCTGAGGGAGCGCCAGAAATGATATTAGAATGACGCCAGGACTCAATCTAAAAGTATTGAATGGAAATTGAAGGAGAAGGGAATGAGAATTCATGTGAATTAAAATTTTGGGATGTTTTCAGGCCTCACCATTGCGAATATAATCCCTATTATGATGCTTGGGCGCAAGCAGAGTCTCAAGGGGGAGCCCATCCTGGCCGATTACGGCCCGGAGGAGTCCCTCAATGAGAGCGCAGACATTGAATGGGTGAATAAGGTAATAAAGGATAATCCGGAGTCATTGAAGGAAAAATGTAATGGGCGACCTGGGGGGGGAACTGAAATGACAGGATATATTTGATAATCAGAGATGTTGAGGAAATAACGATAACAAATATTCAACATATCAACTATCAAGTGGCATTTATCATGTTTATTTAATTGTCTAGACATGGGCGAAAAGACTCATGCCATCCTGTGCCCTTGTATCACTCGCCTCGGTCTGTCTGAACACTCCAAAGACGTTTGAGAAGATACCGGAGCTGCAGTACGTGACATTCGGGCTGGATCTCATCATCACATTCCTTTTCACTGCCGAAATGATTGCCAAAATGCATATCCGAGGAATTTTAAAGGTACGTTGACGTTGAGTTATGAAATCATCTGGTGAAACGAGATCAGTGAGTTAGGATGCACGAGGGGCGACGAAAATTATTCTCACAGGCTCACACTCAACAATTTATTCTACTTGACAGGAGTTAAGCCAGGGCTTGACAGAGAATACAAAGTCCCAGCATCAAATGTCTACTTAAACACAAGTTTAATTAATTCTTTTCACATCAGCAGAATTAATGATATTTTTTTATTTATTTTGTACAGAGGGATAAAGCATATTTGAAAGACCACTGGTGCCAATTCGATGCGACAATGGTCCTCTTCCTCTGGTTCTCCGTAATTCTACAAATGTTCGAGATGCTTGAGTTTGTCCCGAAATTCAGTGCCGCGTCCATAATCCGAGCACCAAGGCCATTCATCATGTTTCGCATTATAAGCATTTTCCTCAAGTTTGACATGGAAAAGGATAGGATTAATAATATTTTCAAGTAAATAAACTTGATTTATTTTCTTGGAGTATGGCATTATGCGAATTATCGTGACGACGAGTTATTTTAGGAGTAAATATTACAATCCCATAAAAAAAAAAACATTTTACACTGAATTAAACCACCAGTTGTTTTGCTTCGAGTAAATGTTGTTGTAATTTTAAAAAGCTTCTTATTTTATGGGAATTATCTCCTGAAATGACTCTTGATCGAAGTGAGCTGGGAGTCAATGAATTGTCGTAATTTGTGGATAAAAATAATTTCAGACGTTCGAGTCAACAAATCTACAACGTAACCCTCTTCTTCGGTTTTTTTATGTCCCTCTACAGTCTCCTAGGAGTTCAATTTTTCGGTGAACTGACGAATCACTGTGTCTTGAACAATACAGATCCCAAGGATATCACTATAAATAGTTTAGCAATACCCGATACGTATTGTTCGACTGATCCCGAATCCGGATATCAATGCCCGGAGGGTATGACCTGCATGAAGCTAGAGTTATCCAAGTACATAATGGGATTCAATGGTTTCGATCAATTTTGTACGTGAATATCATCGATAAATATGTACTAATATAAATATATTGAGGTCATAATTCGTCCTATTTACCTATTGTTGGGATTTTTCAGTCATCAGCATCTTCACGGTTTATCAAGCGGCGTCTCAGGAGGGCTGGGTTTTCATTATGTATAGAGCAATCGATAGTCTTCCCGCTTGGCGAGCAATTCTATACTTCAGCACAATGATATTCTTCCTCGCTTGGCTCGTTAAGAATGTCTTCATCGCTGTTATTACGGAGACATTCAACGAAATACGAGTGCAATTTCAACAAAAGTCCAGGGAACAAATTTCAAATACCTCAGAGTCTCAGGTAATTTTTTTTTCCTCTCCTTTTTTGTCTCGTCTTTGGAGTAATAATGACACCCATGTCTCGACAGATTCTCTGTGGTGAGGACAACAGCTGGAAGCTAGTCACCCTAGACGACACGAAACACGGGGGCATAGCTTCACCTCTCTGCCAATCAATCCTCCGCTCTCCCCAATTCCGAACGATCGTTATGTACGTCATTCTCGCGAATGGACTCACAACTGCCACTATGACCTTCAAACATGACGAGAGACCACGAGATAATTATTACAATAACTATTACTACGTAGAAATAGCTTTCACTATTTTTCTGGACCTCGAGACACTGTTCAAGATTTGGTGTCTGGGTTTCAAGAGCTACTACAGGCACACTATCCACAAATTTGAGCTTCTACTGGCCATTGGAACGACCATTCATATTCTACCATTTTTTTATATGACTGCATTCACGTACTTTCAGGTATGGTAGTGGGGCAATAATTGTTTATTTCTATAAATATTGTTTGGCAAATTATTGTTGAAGGTGTTGAGATCCGTGAGGCTCATTAAGGTGTCGCCGATATTAGAGGATTTTGTTTACAAGATTTTTGGACCTGGCAAAAAACTTGGAAGTCTCATTATTTTTACCATGTGCTTACTCGTCATTACTTCGAGCATGTCTATGCAACTCTTCTGTTTTCTCTGTGATTTTACCAAATTTGAGACCTTTCCAGAGGTGAGTTGTTGCAATTGTTCAATTGACGTGGCCACGAATTTGGATAAAATATTATTTTTCCCCCCAGGCATTCATGTCTATGTTTCAAATCCTCACTCAAGAAGCCTGGGTCGAAGTTATGGACGAAACAATGGTCCGGACCCACCATTTTATCGCGCCCGTTGTCGCCATTTACTTCATCGGCTATCATCTCTTCGTCACACTGGTAATAACAGCTGATTTCGTGAAGAGAAAAAAAAATTCAAAGTTAATAAATTAAACAGCAAAACAAATTCATCAAAGACTTGACTAATGCCTCCATTAAAATCTCCCATGCAGATAGTGTTGAGTCTTTTCGTCGCTGTGATTCTCGACAATTTGGAGCTTGACGAGGAGCTCAAAAAAACAAAGCAAAAAAGTTTGTGCGCCCAGAGTGCAGAAATCAAAGAAACCCTTCCTTTTAGATTACGAATATTTGAAAAATTTCCAGCCAGTCCGCAGATGACTTGCCTCCACAAGGTTCCCTCGGACTTCAATCTACCAAAAGTTCGTGAAAGTTTTATGCGACAATTTGTCCTTGACATTGAGGACAAGCAGAATGAGGTTGCCAAGAGGATGAATGAGACATTCGATTCAAAGATGGTTTATAGAAAACAGAGGCCAGTAAAGATTCTGAATAATCCGCCGAAAGTTAGAAAGGTTGTAGTTAGTTTGAAGAAAGCCGCTGTTATCTACATAATTAAGTAAGATTTACATGAAGAAAGACATATTGAATTTAATAGGAATAAGAAAAATTGGTAGCACATGTCAAATCCATTAACTGCTCGATTAACGTCCGGATGCACCCCCAGCCGACCGCTATCTCGATTGTCTTTTATTTACAGAGAGGTCCACTTGGAGCCTCATTAATATAATGAGTAGATCCCCAAGAATTCTAAAACCAATTTTGTTTAAACCACAGAAAATTATGAAAATTCTCAAAGAACGTTTTTGTGAAATATTGAAAAACAATTGAGCAGAGGTTAAACTAAAAAATTAATAATTACCATCCTGACCTAGGGCATTTTAATTAATTTAAAAAATTCTCTTTGTAATAATTTTACAAAGCTTTCTGTATTTTCCTTTTACGCCGGAATAAGGAGCACTCGCAACAAAAAGCTGGATAAAAAATTGCACTGCTAATCATCTGTCACTTCACGCGCTCCGAGCTCTCAATTGTTCCTCCCAGTTATTTAACATTTTTCATTTTACCCTCTACTCCCTCAGTTTTCAATTATTCTCAACAACACTCTTTGAAAATGTTCCTAATTTTTTCTAGTCTTTTTCAAATAAGATATAATTATGGTTCTAACAAATGTAATTTAGATAACGTTTGGCTGGGGCCGCACTCCGGCCTCAAGATAAATAACTTCAATAATCGCAATAATATCAATAATAATAATAACTGGTGATAATTTTAGTGACTCGAACAACCAGCGACTGCTCCTGGGGGACTCGGCAATGATTCCAGTACCGGGAAAAGGTCTTCTAAAACCTCAAGGTACACTCAGCAGTGCAAAGCAACTCCGCATAGACCAGAAAAAATCAATTCGTAGAAGTGTTAGAAGTGGTTCAATTAAACTAAAACAAACGTATGAGCATTTAGTAGAGAATGGAGATATCGGAGCGATAAATAGAGTAACATCATCGAGAAGTACACCTCATCCTGATTGGGATATGAAAGTACTTCAGGCCAAGAGGCAACAGGCGGAGATGAGAAGAAATCAGCGGGAGGATGATTTGCGGGAGAATCATCCGTTCTTCGATACTCCATTATTCGTTGTCCCTAGGGAGAGTAAATTTCGGAAAATTTGTCAACTTCTCGTGTACGCTAGGTACGATGCGAGACTCAAGGATCCGCTGACCGGAAAAGAACGAAAAGTTCAATATAAAAGTTTTCAGTGAGTATTTTCATGGGCAAAATAATTATCTGTACCTCCGAAAACAATCACTGCTGATGCCAGTGATTTTGTTTTACTGCGAAAAGCAGAAAAAGTTTAGTGATTAAATTTTACACGTACGAAAAAATTCAGTAGAATTGTTTAGACGAGATTTGACGTCTCGGATTTTTCTGCTCTAGTAATTTTCTGGGACTAGTGACGTACCTAGACTGGGTCATGATATTCACGACAACACTATCCTGCGTTTCCATGATGTTCGAGACACCGAAGTATCGAGTTATGGAGAATCCAGGACTTCAAATAGCTGAATATGGTTTTGTTATATTGATGAGCATCGAGTTGACACTGAAAATACTAGCTGATGGGCTTTTTTTCACTCCCAAAGCTTACATCAAGGATGTCGCCTCTGTTCTCGATGTTTTTATTTATATTGTGAGTTTTTCCAACTTATTTTCAACGCCTACAAAATATAAACTGGCATTTTCACTCCTCGTTCTTTTAAAAATTGAGTGATTACAAATCTGTAGCGAAGTGGTAAAACTAGATGATACGGGGGTTTCCAGAACCCGTATTATCTCGGTAGGGAATAATGTTAGGAGAAATTATCAGAAGAATTTTTTGTTGCAAAATTGATCAGCTACAAAAATGGTCTTGTGACATTATCTCCTAAAACCATTCCTCACTGAGATAATCCGCGTTTTCTTATATAGGAAAAAGATACTTATCTCGTTTTACCACTTCGCTACAGAAATAACGGAATTCAGAATGAATATGATCAATTTTTCCGCAGGTGAGTTTAGTTTTTCTCTGCTGGATGCCGAAAAACGTCCCTCCAAATTCGACGGCTCAGGTGCTGATGATTCTACGCTGCGTAAGACCCCTCCGAATATTCAGTCTAGTGCCTCACATGAGAAAAGTCGTCTATGAATTGTGCAGAGGATTCAAAGAAATTCTCTTGGTTCGTACACTCGCCATTTTTTTTACTCAAAGAATAATTACTTAATCAATGAATTAATTAATTATTCCAGTGCATACACTCTGGAGTCCTCAATTATATGAAAATTCAATGCCATTGGACACTGAATATTTGTCTCACGTTGACGAAATGTTTCGTTCTCCTGTCACTGTCTTTTTTTTTGCATTTCACTCAGGTATCAATTCTCCTCATTTTACTGATGTTCGTCTTCGCGAGTTACGGAGTACAACTTTACGGTGGCAGATTGGCCCGCTGCAACGATCCAACCATAACATCCCGTGAGGATTGTGTCGGTGTCTTTATGAGACGTGTATTCGTAACGAAAATGAAGTTAAAACCCGGTCAGAATGAGAGCTATCCGTCCATCCTAGTGCCGCGAGTCTGGGCCAACCCGAAACGCTTCAATTTTGACAACATTGGAGACGCAATGCTGACATTATTCGAGGTTTTGTCGTTCAAGGGTTGGCTAGACGTCAGGGATGTGCTCAGTAAATCACTGGGACCTGCTCATGCCATATATATTCATATCTACATTTTTCTCGGCTGTATGATTGGATTGACACTGTTCGTGGGTGTTGTCATTGCCAATTACTCGGAGAACAAGGGCACAGCTCTTCTCACTGTCGATCAGAGGCGCTGGTGTGACTTGAAGAAGAGGTTAAAAATTGCTCAGCCACTTCATCTGCCGCCCAGGCCCGATGGCAAAAAATTTCGCGCCTCTATTTACGATATTACCCAGAATATATCGTTCAAGAGGTTCATTGCGTTGATGGTGGTCTGCAATAGTGCATTGTTGGTGGTATCGGTGAGTTTTTTCTTTCCGTTAAGACTAGCAGAAGTACAAAATTGAGCTCTGAGGAGGAAACTCTTTCAATAGTTTCATTTTCCAATGCAACTCTTTCAGGTGATACTTCTACCCATGAAAATTAATTGTCCCCATAGAACCTGGAATTTTTGACTACTCGATTGTTTTTTATCATTCCAGTGGGTTAGTGGAGCTGCGTATGCCGAATATCTCGCCACAATTTCCATGATAATGGTCCTAATCTTCGTAGTAGAGGTGATAATGAAGAATATTGCATTCACTCCACGTGGTTACTGGCAATCCCGGCGGAATCGTTACGATCTGCTGGTGACAGTGGTCGGAGTGATTTGGATAATCATGCACTGCACCATGAAGAATGAATTGTCGTACTCGATTGGTTACATGTCCGTTATCCTTCGGTTCTTCACTATAACTGGCAAGCATACCACCCTGAAGATGCTGATGCTAACGGTGGGGGTGTCCGTCTGCAAGAGCTTCTTCATTATCTTCGGAATGTTTCTCCTCGTGTTCTTCTACGCGCTCGCTGGTACTATCATTTTTGGAACTGTCAAGTATGGCGAGGGCATTGGACGGAGGGCGAATTTTGAGTCGCCGGTAACAGGCGTTGCGATGCTCTTCCGAATCGTTACCGGCGAGGATTGGAATAAAATTATGCACGATTGCATGATTGAGCCGCCGTACTGCACCCCAGCTGCCAACTACTGGGAGACTGATTGTGGAAATTTTCACGCCTCGTTGTTCTACTTCTGCACATTTTACGTTATTATTACATATATTGTGTTGAATTTACTTGTGGGTACGTATTGATATATTCACGCAATGTTTATTTAATATCTGATGATTTGATGTGTAAAAAAACAACTCTCGCCCTCTGGATTTGGCACTTTTCTTTGGTAAATTTCACATCGGACAATTTAAGGCCCTCAATGAAACGAAGTTCCTGATTTTTACACATGATCTAATCAGTTACTTATTGCACTTGACATTCCCGAATAGAACGATAATGCTCCAGATGTTTTTCTCCCCTCTCTTCCCCTCTCTGTCTCTCTGCCTCGTAGCTATTATCATGGAGAACTTTTCGCTCTTCTACTCTAACGAGGAGGACGCACTTTTGTCATACGCGGATATCAGAAACTTCCAGAATACGTGGAACGTCGTTGACATTCATCAACGAGGGGTAATACCAGTGAGAAGGGTATTTATCAATCATTTCAATTAACTAGAACAAACCCACCGATGACGCGTAATGATACGATAGGACATTTCAGGTGAAATTTATCCTGCGATTGCTGAAGGGTAGACTGGAGACAGATCCACAGAAGGACCGGTTGCTGTTCAAGTACATGTGCTATGAGCTCGAGAAGCTGCACAACGGGGAGGATGTGACATTCCACGATGTCATCAAGTGAGTTATCCATAAAAGCAAAAATTGTTTTCAATTCCTTGGCATAATTGCAGAGAAATCTCTCGCCATTTTATCATTTTTGCCACGTCCACGGAGAATTCAATGAAATAAATTATTCATTTGTACAATTTAATAGAAATTGTTGGACACCAGTCGTTTGGCAAATTAATTATTGCCTTGTTTAATGAATTTTATTTAATTGCAGTATGTTATCATACCGCTCGGTGGACTTCCGAAAAGCGTTACAATTGGAGGAGATGCTGGCCCGAGAGGAGTTCGAGTACCTCATCGAGGAGGAGGTGGCCAAGCAGACTATTCGAACGTGGTTGGAGGGGTGTCTGAAGAAAATCCGAGCCACCGGGGTAATTATAGTAATAATTGCGCGTAAGTGACTGATTGAAGGAGTGCAATTTTACTGTGAACAGAAACAGCAGAATAGTCTGATTGCGGGCCTCAGAGCGACGAATGATCTGGCAGTGACACCTCAGGATCATCCCGAGGAGAAGAGCCAGGAGAGTAGTGTAGAGCGGGAGGAAGAGCCGGAAGCCAAGGAGACCGATGGCTTGAGGAATCGAGGAGGGAAGAAGCCGGTATTGCCGAGGTCAGATAGCATTGGTAGCAGTTCAGGGAGAAAGTATTTAGCACCAACATTATCAGATCCTGCCTCCGTCCGCAGTGAGAAGGAGAAACTCGCTGCCACTAAAAAACGTAGTAGCCGGCCAGCGCGTATGTATTTCTCAACTGCAGCCCCGGCCGAAGCCTATCCAGATTATTTTTTGGAATTCATCGATCCCCAAGAATTTATTTTATCCTCTACTCACTCATTCCTCAATATTTATCAAAAACACTCTTTGAAAATTTTCCCAAATCTCTCCAGTCCTTTTTCGAATGTAATAATAATAATATAATCAACATTCTTGGGGATCTCATTACAAAAAATGAGTTTCCAATTTGACGTACTCGTATTTATAGGTTATAACTGATTTTTTGTAAACTTGAACAGACAAGCGACAATTGCTATTTTTTTTTTTGCAGCTCTGGTCAAAAATAATTTGCCTTATTTAACGGAAGGAGCAGAGCAAAGCCGCCAGCCGCGCGAATCATCCAATGCAAAAGCAACAGCTCCAAAAGTATCAAGTGTAGCTCTAGAGGTGCGGGAATGGTGGCGCGAGCAATTGGCGTACAGCAGCGAATCAAGTGAGGATGAGTTCTGAAAAATCTCGACGGCGACGATGTTGCGCGTGAGTTGAAAAAAAAATCTGATAATTCCACTCATAGTTCTTTGCACTGAGATAACTATGAGGCGGTCCCTACGATACGGTAGGTGATTCGACTTTTCTCTTATCTACTACTCTATCGACGCTGTAGATACGCCCCCTCGATCAACATCCACGACTAAAAATCACACGAAACTATTGAAAGGCAGAGAAAATAACGCACACGAAATTTTTTTTTCATTTCTAGGGGGGGTAAAAAAATAAACAACAAAGTATTTTATCATCGAAATGTTTTTTCGTGTTTCTGGGTGCCTAATCACGTGAATCGAAACATAATTCCTTATCACTAATTTTATTTCGTTTTTACGAGTGATAAATTGGAGATTTGAGGGGCGAAGGGGTGAATCTCTCCTTAAATATTTAATCATAATCATAATTGTGCACAATATTTTGACAAGAAATTGTTTTTCGAGTGACGAAAATTCTTTACAAAATCAATCTCTGGATATTAGATCAGAATTGCTGCATTAATAGCTTTAAATTTGACAATGTGATGAAATGGGCAGTTCACTTATATACTATTTAAAAAAAATATGAAGACGTCCGTTGCCGTTATAATAATTATCATAAAATCATGAACAACTCATTGCACGTCTTCGCCCCTCAACTGAATCCCTTAAATAAAATAATCAGGATGATCAGGATTCATTGAGATGAAAAAAAAAAATCAATGAACATCGCCTGACTGTAGAGACTGCTCGATAAACAAATAACTTAAAAAAACAAAATTAAATAACTCAAATTGATGTTGAAAAGTAATCTAGAATTTGTACGTAGAAACGATTAGATTTTTTACGAGTGGTCTGCCACAGCCACACCCCCTCCCTCTCTCCCTTCCCCTCCTGGCACAAGTGATAGCTCTTACGTTTGTATTGAGAGTTCGTCGGAGTTCGCTGTTGAGAGGAAAGAAAAAAAACAAAATGTTAAAAAAAATGTTGAAAAAGTAAAAAAAAAAAATTATAAGGGCAACTGTTAGTACAATGAGCGCAGGATACGATTCGACGAAGTCATTTTAGCGAAGGGAAACGATCCGGCTCCTCTTATTGAATAATTAAGCATTTTTAAAGTGAAAGGACAGATGAGAAAGATTTAAGTTAAGTCAATTAGACGTTATACTGCATGTTACAGACTGAGTGATGTTAGATTTTTTACGATATTTAATGATGATGAAAATAATGCCTAACAACATAAAAAAAAAAAGGTAAACTATACTGGGTCTAAATAGTTTATTATTCCCTTGATTTTTTCTATCCGATTGTGAACATATTGAACCGACGAAAATCAAATTATACAGAGAATATAGTTTCCTTCGTGTTAGGCAGAAAAAAAAATTGAGTAAATTATCACTACCAGTGGGAATATTCTGCGATTAATTGGTAAATAATAGGAGATTTATTCGACAGATTTGCGGGTTTTTAAATAATTTGGTTACTTGAAAAATACGTCGAGGCTTATTGGTCGAATTGATTTTTTCTTGCCAATTTTTTTTCAAGACTCGATAGTTTTTGCGATAGTTAAACGGAAAATTGAGCCTCGCGGGGCTGGCGGACTGCATTGGCAGCAGACTTAGCTTCGGAAGGAGGTTAGGAGTGCTGAGCGTGGTCGCACTCCAGGACAAAGCGAGTAATATCTGGATTGAAGGAAATATCGCGCGGACAAATTGAGGGAAACCGGAAAAAAATGGAGACGTCATAAGGCGAAGTGCGAGAAGCAAAAAACTAGAGATTGATCTCCTGTTTCTTACCACTCCATCGCAGAATCGAATATTTGTATTCGCTGATTACAAGCGTTATTATTGTTGAACGATTGCGTATCGTGATGATTGTTTTCGAGCGTAGTAGATTACCAAAAACGTTATTTATTTTGATATTGATAATAAATTCAGTAATACGAATGGTGAAACGTAACAAGTCGCGTTTTATATTTTGATTATAACTGGCAATACTTCATTAATAAAAATTCAATTAACTATTTTAAAATAGTTTTTCTACAAAGTCCTTTAAATAGAATTATGTCAATGAGTATTTCGCCCAATCCTGACGATAAAACATGAAATTTTTGTCGTTGAAAACCTCTCGCTGCCGAGGTATATTGCAAATAAAAAATAACTTTTTATGGGAAAGTTAAAAATTTTGACTTGTTATTCTTTACCATCTAGACACTGAATTGCTAACGAATATGATGACGTGTTCCACCAAAGAAAAAAAACATCAAAGTATTCCACTAATTAATGAACTTAGAATTATTAATGAAAACAACAAGAGTAAGCCTCGAGAATTTTCTTTGAGTTTCGCTGGGTGAAACTTGTATATTTTTTATGAGGCCAATTGGCAGATGTATTAACAGATATATTACTTTGTAGATCAACAGATACTCGAAGTTTTATCATTTAATGTAGTATAAAGGACAATAGAGTATACGTGGATTGATGAGTGCATAAATGAATATAATTACTAAGCAAAAAAATAAATAAATAAATGAACACGAATACGAGATAAAGAGCAAGGGGAGTGAAAATTGGATCGACAGCCTAAAAAATATAAATAATGATTCGAAAATTATGAGAGATAATTGCCAAGGATGTGTATGTACTGTCGCAGTATGAGTTGATTTTATATAAATATTTACATGGAAAACAAAATTAAAACTATGACATTAGACGACGTAAGCCATTATAACGTTTTACGTTGACGTGATAAATGTTGAATAATTGTTGCCTAGTTTATGTGCCAATGTGTTGTAATATATAGAGCTAATAAATGTTACTAGATAAAGTAATGAAACCCCAGGAGTCTCCTTGAAAAAAGCCCCACGTTTTGTCTTACCAAAAACATTTATTACTTCAAATATAAAAAATGGAAAAAACGGTTCAAAAAAAAAATTACAAAAATAATTAAATCAAGAAGACTTGATCATCCGCCATCATGATCTGATTGGCCTCAGTCATTCGGTGAATGGCAGCCTTAACCTCTCCACCCGTGAACTCAGGACTGTGCTCCTTATTCAAAAACTCCTTGACCTTCTCCACAGGTAGCGACTGTGCCCGTTGTTGCTGAAATAATTTGTGCAATGAAGTCCTGAAGAGCTTGAACCTGTCATCAGTAATGGTCTGAGAGGCCTCCTCAGTGTCCATGGACTCCTCGAGTTGGCTGGAGGTCTCCTCAGCAATAGTTTGTGACCTCGTCACCTTCCTGACAGCCTCATCCACATGAGAATCATCATCCTCACTCTCGTACTCATAAGGATCATCTCCAGTGGAGACACTCCCCCTCCTCGACCTCTTCCGCTTCCTCGCTTCTTCCTGAGTTTCGTCCCCAGAGCTGGCCTCACTCTCCAGCCGCCTCCTCTTGTTCTTCTTCTCCTTTTCGAGAACTTTCTTGAACAAAGCAAACTGCACCAGCTCAATAGCAGAATGGGCGTCGTCAACGGTAACTGTCTTCGACAATCTGGCCTTGGCATGAGCTGTGGACAATCGAATGAGGGTCTCCAGTGTTCTCGCTGTCACCGGTTGAGTCCTGGCGCCCTCGCTCTGATCATTCTCCTCAGACCTGCGTAAAAAAATAATTAATTCGTGTATGACGTGAAGTAAGCAACCAATCAACAATCAGTCAGCGACAAACCTCAGCCTGGAGTACTCAGCGGCAATTGTCTTGCCAGCCTCCTCCGTCAGCTTGGGCTTCATGCACCTGGCAATATGAATGTACTTCCTCATAAACTTAACACTGAGTATCTGATCCGTCTTAGCCCTGGAGTTTCCATGCAGCAGTGGATCATACTTCTCATAAACTGGATTGTGCTCCTTCTCGGTCTCATCAGCATCCACATCCCTAGTACTCAGTATATCCGCTTTACTGTTGAGTGGGAGGGCCTCTCCATCCTGCTCCGTTGGATTTCTGTACCTGTGCATCCTCACCACGTGCTCGCTGATGACATTATCCAGCTCAGAGTCCACGAGATCCAGCATCACGAAGAGCAAATCGAAACGAGAGAGAAGTGAGTCCTGGAGGCCGATGTTCTCCATGGGTGTCTTGTATTGATCATAGCGTCCGTAGACTGGATTGGCAGCTGCCAATACTGAACATCTGGCATTGAGACTCGCGTGTATACCAGCCTTGGCGATGGTCACCCGCCCCTGCTCCATCACCTCGTGAATGGCCGTTCGATCGATGTCCGACATTTTGTCGAACTCGTCGATGCAGATGACGCCACGGTCGGCCAGGACCATGGCACCGGCCTCCAGACGACGCTCTCCCGTCTCTTGGTCGACTGTCACAGCCGCTGTCAGACCAACCCCCGAGGAGCCGCGACCTGTGGTCGGAATGGCACGTGGAGCTGTGCAGAGGACGTAACGCAGTAGTTGGGATTTGGCGACTGAGGGATCGCCGATCAGCAGAATATTTATGTCTCCTCTGAGGCGAGTGCCGTTGGGCAGGACTTTCTCTACTCCTCCTAGTAGAAGGCAGAGGATCGCCTTCTTTATGTACTCGTGACCGTGGATCGAGGGCGCCAGGGAGTGCCCCAGCAGCTCGAATATGTTCTTTCGGGGATTTGTCTTCGCGAGCTTCTTGCACATCGCCACGTCCTCGTGGGAGATTGAGAGTGTCGCCTCTTTTGACAGCTGCGTTATACTGTTGGCGATGAGGACAGAGCGGAAGGTGCCGTTTGTGTAGCCATTCTGCTTGCCTGGAGCGAATTTTTTTATTTTGTTATAGATCTTTTTTGGAGATTGTAAATGGGCCATTCGTCTGCTTACCTGGAAGACAGCGGAAATTTCCGACAATCTGCACTCGATCACCAGGCTTGCAGAGATCGACTAAATCATTGTCGCAAATTATGTCGACACTGCGGGGTAGCTGACCCGCTGGGGCCTTCTCTGGCATCTCTTGGATGGACAGCGTCTGGTGGTCCTTGAATGTCGAAAGACCGAATTCGGTCTCCAGGGGATTGCCGTCAACGTCTTGGGTTGGGTAGACGGCGGAGCCCGGGAAGGCTTCGAGGGAAGTCAGGTCTGTGTATGCTCGCTCCATGACGGTTTTCGTGGTTGGACAGTAGTGGACACTGCGCACGATCTTCGGACGCACGAGGGAACCTGATGAAGTTTTTTAGAAGTTTAGACATGCGGATTTGTTTATTTTTTCGTGGGGCCGAGGTGAACTGGGGAATTCTTACTTACACTTGGTAACAATCCCCTCCACGCAAACTAGATTCCCCAGGTACCGCGAGGTGAGGGTTCTGGGGGTGACATGACGATTACCAAAGCTCCCCTCGAAGCCAATGAAAAAGTCGGGACTACCTTTGGTGTACTCAGTGTCCACTGTCGATACGAACTGCTTCAGGGCGTTTTGGAAGGCCATGGACTCCTCGAACGAGTTCGTCAAGAGACTGTAAGTGATTTATTATTATTTATTTGATTCCTAATATTTTCGAGCAATCCTCGTGTGTTTTGGGAGATGAGGGAATTTGTCACGTGCAATGGAAATTATTTTACTGAACAAATAGAGAGAACAGTTGATGGAGCATTCGTACAATGGCACCTGTTGCTCCCAAACCCCAGAAATATTAGTCCACTCACTTGCTCGCTCGTGTCGGATTTTTCCTCCTCAGGTCATTGATATTAACGTACAATCTGTATTTATTCTCCTCGATCATGTTTTTGACGAGATTCAGGTAAATCCCTTGATCCTCCTGGAGAAACAAACCCCCAAAAATTAAGGTTATAGACCCACTCCTAAAAACAATCAACAAAGCTGGTGATAATTACCCCATCGTCGAGAAAATCCAGGTACTCCCGCTCCATATCCTTGATCCTCTGATCGGTATCCATTTTTCCGGATTGACTATCACTTTTTCTTCACAAAAACAATACCTCAACAAGTTAATAACTTATCCTCACTCATAAAATGTTCTCAAAGCGTTCCGCAATAATTATTTGCGCGGGAACTCTCGGTGCAACTGCCACTGCTGCCACAAAAGGAAATTTCACGGCTGTTCGCCCTGCTGTTGGTCAAGAAGATTCAGTAGAGCTCCCTCCCTTTCTAAACGCCATTTTCATTTTTTGTTGTCAATTTCGGCTCACTTCACAGCTGAAGTGCTACCAAAATCCCATAGTTTGTGTATTATTTCCATCAATAAGCGATGGACGATACAGAGAGATAATACAATAGTTGATTAACATTCCTGTCGAGTAATGAATAACAATTAATTATCCAAATCTCATACATCATTCGGAGAGTTTCGTCGACGAAGGTACCCACCAGATGACGTAAATACTCGATAGGAGGTGTAGGTTTTCTCCCAGAAAAATACCGGGTAAGTCATTTTTTTTGTTCAATAAAATAAATGAATACACGTAATTTATCAATTCGATATTTTGTTCATGGATTTTATGGAGATAGGAATGACAATTAAATAAAGCAAGGGAAAGGCTGAATGAGATTTTAGGTTCGTTTCTGATTCTCATTCTCATGAGGAGAGTTAGAACAAGTACGAATGCCTCATTTCTGGGTAGAATTTAATATTTATTGCAAATCGATCGTCTAATATTTTTGAGCCCTCTTAAAAGACGAGAAAAACCATAACAATTGATACATTGTAGGGTAGGCCGGAAGTTTATTTCGTAAATTGTTGGGAAATGTGGGGGTTCAGACAATGATAAACCCATAATTTTTGTGGACAATGTCGTACTGCCAAGAGAATATTTTTCGACATTTTCACGTGGAGTTCGTTGTCTTCTAGACCCCCACGTCCTCATGGAGTCTTCAGCGGCCCCTCCTCTCCCGGAGGACGCGCCCTCCGACACATCCACTCCTCAACGCCTCCCGCTAAATGACAGATCGGAGACCCCAGACAGCAATCTCGCGGACTCTGTCACGTCCAGTCCCAAGATTTCAAAACCAGTTCTAGGTAAAGCCCAAGCAAAAAAGCGTCTGATGGCATTCGCGAAGTTCAACGCTTCCGTGAAGCAGGCCCTCGAGAAATCCAAAGAGAAACTCCAGTCAAATCCCCTCAAAGAGACAGACCCCTCAAAGCCCCCAGGCAGTCTGGATCATCCCCATGACCAGCTGCCCCACGACTCCGAGGACGACGGGAAAGTGATGTCCCAGGTTCCCCCCAAAAAGTCCAAAAAAATCGAGAAGAAGCTGCCAGCCATCGAGGAAATAATCCAAGAGGAAGCTCGTCAAAAGCAAATGGCCAGTGAAATGTCGGAAAAGCCCCCGGCCCTGATGAAAAGCCCTCACAGGTCTCGGGCGGACTCCCGAGGACGGGACTCGCGTCGAAGATCGCGGGAGAATCGCTCGAGACGATTTCCTCGTTTTGACAAGTCTCCCTACAGAAGTTCGCTGGCATCCTCAGACACTTCACGAAGACGAAGAACCCCAGAGAGGGATCGGAGAGGCAGCAGACGAGACCGAAGGCGAAGCATCTCCCCAGAGGATCATAATTCCAATCCAAAGCCCAAGGAGCCAGAGAGAGATCCCGAGCCGCCAGACCCTAAAGCAGATCGTAGAAGCAGAACCAGAAGATCCAGGAATCGTAGCAGAAGTCTCTCCGAGACCGAGAGCAACTGGAGGCTCTTTAAATCCCAGGGCCACGTCATCAGAGGTAAAATACTTCACAACGATCCACCAAAAGCTCCAGCAGTGGACTTGTGGGCGAAAAATCCTCAGGAGTACAAGAGCCATTTCGATCAGATGCTGATGATGAGCGATATCAGATGCCCCAGGTCAGCAGTTCTAATTAATGGGATTGATGATGGCATGAGGGAGTACCCCCCCGAGTCCGTCAGGATCACCAGACGATTCAAGGGAATCCTGCACTCCGAGAATCCTAACGTCTCCCTCTTCCTGAGCAAGAGGAGGCTAGTTCAGATACTGCCTCCGGACAGATGCAGGACCATGAGGGAGATCACTGATGCCGAGTTCAAGAATTTGGAGACGTACGAGGCGCCGGCGATGAGAAATTGGTACAAGAGGATCGACTCTCACGGCAGATTGGAGATTGTGAGGAGGTCCAGTTGGAGGGACCCCCCCGGGGAAGTCCCTCCGAAATCCAAATGGGAAGTCGAAGAGGAACCTAAACCTCCAGAGGATCGAACTGAGGATATCGAGGACATTGAGAAGACAAGAGTCGAGGGGAAGACAAGCCTTCAGGAATCACAAATTGAAGAGACTAAGGAGGATGGCGAGATTGAGGAGGAGAGAGAGGCGACAGGTGGTCTAGTGTCCGAGTATGAAGAGTTCATGAAGATGGTGAGCAACGAGCCTGAAGGCTCTCCAAAGGATTCTTCGTCGTCTCCAGAGATCGACCCCTCGAGAGGTGCCTCAAAAAATCCCGAAGTCAATTTGAAAAAAGTGCCAGAAGCTGAGGGGAGTCTTCCTGTGGAGGCTTCTTGTGGAGATTCTGAAGGGGAAAAAATTGTTCCTCCGAAAGAGGGGACTCCGAAGATCCCGGAGAAGATGACGGTCGAGGAGGAAAAACCTGCGGAGCCTCCACTAAAAGACTCCACAAAAGACCAGATTAAACAGAAGTCCTCGAAGAAGCCCTCGAAGAAGAAGAAAACCACGTCAACGGAGACTAGTGACTCCTCGAGTACTGAATCCGAATACGAGAGACGAAAACGAAAGCGAAAGAGGAGAAGGAAGAGGAAGAAGAGATCGAGGGACTCGAGCACTTCCAGCAGTAGCAGCAGCAGTAGCAGTCGTAGCAGTAGCAGCAGCAGCAGCAGCGACAACTCCAGCAGCAGTGAGGATACCCCCAGGAGACGAAAGAGAACGTCGAAGAAACGGAGGAAACATAAAAAATCGAAACTCCGAAGGAAAAAATCAAGAAGGGACTCCTCGGAGTCTGACTTTAGCAGTTCTCCAGAGAGATCCCGAAGACGAAAGAAGAAGGCGAAAGTCATTTCCAAACGCTCGAAAACATCCAAAAGACATAGATCCAAGTCCTTGGACAAGCGAAAGCTCCAGAAGATAAAGAAAGAGATTGAGGAGGAGCCCATTCCCCTGGAGAAAGATTCCATTCCAATGTCAATTGATCCAGTGCCCCAGGAGAAAGAGTCTCCGCAGATTGAGAAAATTGTCATAAAAATTGAGAAAAACATCACTCCTAGTCCCTCCGAGCAGGAAGATGGTGAGATCATGGAGACAATCGACAGAATTCCCTCCGTATCTCCAGAATTTCGCCTGGAGAAGGAGCAAATAATTCCCGAGAAAGAGTTGACAGAGCAAGAAAAAATTGCTGCCATTCCAATTCCCGAGGAAATTCATCCTCTCGACATGTTGAAACCGGAGGAAATTCCTCTACCAGCGAGTCCAGAGCCATCAATGGACATTCCCCTTCCCCCGGAGGACAAACTCGAAGAGGACCTCCTGGAGAAAAAGAGGAAGATCGAGCTGGAGCTGCTCAAAACCCAAAAGCCCAAAAACTCCCAGAAGACACGAAGAAGTTCGTCTGCCAGCAGTAGCTCCTCCTCGAGCACCTCCACCAGCTACTCCTCGTCCTCCAGCAGTTCCAAGGATTTCGATAAAGACAAAAAGAAGAAAGACTCCGGAAAGAGACTGCAGAGGCAAAAGGAACCCTCGAAGAGGATCAAGAGGCCCAGGAAATGCCTGACAGAGTTCGATTTTGATTTTCCATCGTTGACGCAGCTGGAGAGAACAGGGACATTGATAGACGATTGGGAGGTGGACTCTATGGAGGATGTGGAAGAGCTGCCCAAGGACAAATCGAAGAAGCTGAAGAAGATTGAGAAGGAAGTGAGATACGACGAGAAGACTGATACTTATATCGCGGTTGAGAAACAGCTGGTGAAAGAAAGTAAGAAGAAACAATCTGGTAGGGTTTGCCTGAGGATTTGGGAGGACGAGGAGGAGGAGGGGGAACGAGAGGCTTTGCTGATGAAGACTGATCCCGACAAGACGACAGAAGTTTCAACTGCAGTTGAAGAGCCAAAGACAAAAGAAGAAACGAAATCTGAACAAGAAGAAATTGAACGAATTGAAATTCCTGAAGAGAAGAAAGGGGAAACGTGGCTGGAGGCCCCGGAAGAGCCTTCTGCCCCTGAGGGAAGACCCCAAGAGGTCAGCAGGCCTCCATGGAAGAACAGGTCTTTAGATTTATCGAATGATCCACCCACTCCAGAGGGCCCCCTAGTCCCAGTGAACTGGGAGGAAGAGGAGGAGTGGACGAGCTCTCTCAAATCCGCTGATGTCAAGCCCGTACCTCCAGCTTCTCCCCAGCAACTAGACCCACAACTTGAGGAAATTAAATCCTCTAAGAAACCTGAAATTATCACCGACAAAGTTACAGAACCTGAGAAGCAGGAGTTGTACAGTCCGAGCTCTCCAGCTGATTCTCATAAATCAGAACCTGGGGGAGGGACCTCAGAGTCTACTGAATCCACTTCAGAGGAATCATCATCATCCTCGTCAGAGTCATTGGAGGTGTCTAAAGTATCTAAGGCTGAGACAATCAAAGTAGAAGCTCCTCAGAGTGAGGAGACTAAATCGTTGACTCCTCCTCTAGTTCCTCCAAATCCACCTAAAGACGACGATTTCCTCTTACAAAAATCCCCGGAGGAACCGAAAGATCCTCTCCAGCAGCTGAAGCTCGACATGTTTTCGAAATTACATGAAAAAGAGATCGATAAGAGTGAAAATAAAGAGTCAGCACCTGACGCTACCTCCAAGAAATCTCCCAAAACATCAGAGACGCCACCTTCGGAGAAGACGTCAGAGTCGTCGCCGAAATCGAAGGAAGCTTTCAAGAATACATTTGTTGAAATCACTCCTCAGAAGTCTAGATCCCCAGAACGACGTAAGATCTCACCCAGGGATTTAGAAAAGGCGAAGACTAGAATTTCTGAGGAGAGGACGAGTAACTCCAGCCACAGGAGCAGTAGAAGTTCTGTTAAAGAGCCGGAGAAGCCGAAAATTGAGGAGAGAAGAAGAGATCGTACGCCTTCGCCGAGGAAGAGGTCGCCGGGTCAGAGGAAGCACAGGCGGTCGCCCTCTTCGAGAAAGCGGCACAGCAGGAGTCGATCGAGAAGCTGGTCCAGGAGCAGGAGTAGAAGTGCTGATAGGAGGGATCGACAGAAGAGGTTTAGACATCCTGGGGAGGGAAGGGAGAGGTACAGCCCCGGGAGATCGAGGGGAAGAGAGAGGAGGGAGTGGAGTGCAGAGAAGTCTATGGACAAGAGTTATGATCCTCTGGAGATCTTCAGAGGGAGTAAGAGGTTGGAAACGGGGAGGGCGGAGATTCCCAGGGAAGGCAGTGAGTCCCAAGAGGTTTACGATATCCGACCGCTGTTGGATCTGGCGTTCGACGACAGAGGCTTCCCGAAGGAGAGGAGTCCCGTGGAGAGGGAGATGAACGAGATAATGGAACCCGTGATCCCTCCTCTGTGTCCAGACTTGGACATCAAGTGCAGATACAGGAGAGAGAGGGAGTGGGATCGCAGAGAAGGCGAGAGGGTAAGGAGGAGATCTGCAGAGAGGAGACGGGATAGGAGACGGTCCCCCAGGAGGGAAAGAGAGAGGGTGAACTTCACGTCTAGGTCGAGGTCGAGGTCGAGATCGAGATCGTGGTCGAGGAGTCCTCTGAGGAACAGAGACCGGTTGAGTCCTCTGAGGAACCGAGAGAGATCGAGTCCGCCGAGGAACAGAGAGAGGTCGAGTCCTCTGAGGAACAGAGAGAGATCAAGTCCTCTGAGGATCAGAGAGAGGTCGAGTCCCCTGAGAAACAGAGAGAGGATGAGTCCTCTGAGGAGCAGAGAGAGGGTCAGTCCTTTCAGGAACAGAGAGAGATCGAGGAGCAGGAGCAGAGAGAGATCGAGGGAGACATCAAGGGTGCAGAGTATTGAAAAAATTGAGAGTCCCCTGAGGAGCAGAGAGAAGTTGAGTCCCTCGAGGAACAGAGACAGGTCGAGTCCGGTGAGGAGCAGAGACAGGTCGAGTCCGTTGAGGAACAAAGACAGGTCGAGTCCGTCGAGGGGTCGAGACAGGTCGAGTCCGCCGAGGAACAGAGACAGGTCAAGTCCGCCGAGGAACAGAGACAGGTCAAGTCCGTCGAGGAGCAGAGACCGGGCGAGTCCGTCGAGGAACAGAGACAGGTCAAGTCCGTCGAGGAGCAGAGACAGGTCGAGTCCGTCGAGGAACCGAGAGAGAATGAGTCCCCTGAGGAACAGTCTGGAGCGGGTGCCATGCAGTCTAGACAGACTGATACCAAGTAGAGAAAGAGTGCAGAGTGTGGAGAGAGGCCAGAGGAGGAAATCGAGGTCCAGGTCACCCTCGCCCAGGAGACGGAGACAGGAGAGATTCAGAAGTCCAAGTGGGGACAGGGGAAGGAAGATTGAGACTATTGTCCACCCCTCTGGTATGAATCCTCCTACTCCTGAGGAAAGGGGGGCGATGGTTAATGAGGGTACGCCAGTGACCTCGAGCTTCAGATACCAACCGGAGCCTCCAGAAGACTTCACTTACTACCCCAGCAATAACATCAACCTCACATACCCCCCACGAGTGGAAGACTCGTCGGGCTCCCCAAAACGTCTGTCCCTCGACGACCGCCTGGAACTCGAGCTCGGGATAAAAAAATCCCAAGGGACCCCTCCACTCAGTTATCCCCCCAGTTATCCTCACATGCTGCCAGCCTCATCGATCCCACTGCCTCCATCCCCAGCGCCAGGCCACAGCTTCCATCGTCCCCCCACAGTCCTCCAAGTGGGGAACGTCCTCCAAGTGGTCCCCAGGGACTATCAGTCCCCTGGATTCCCTCTAGCCCCTCGGCCAGAGATCCCTCCATCCCCGGTGCCGCCAGCAGTCAATGGCAACCGAGTCTTAAGGGTTGGAAATGTCCTCCAAGTCGTACCTACCACACACCTTGACTGGGCTGGTGCCAGTGGAGTTCCTCCTCCTATCCTCACCATGGACAGATCCCATCCAGCATTCCCTCCCCCTCCGCCGCCCCCACCCGTCGCAAGCGTCCAATCATCCCCCCGGCCTGTTCCAGTGCCAGTGCCAGTGCCAGTCCCTGTCCCCGTCCCAGTCCCCGTCCCCCAGATCTCCACTCCAACAGTCCTTCCTAAATTAACTCCACCCAAAGCTCCACCCGTACCTCAACCTGTCTACGATTATGAGGCGATCCTGGAAGCCAGGAAGAAGGAGAAAGAGGAGAGAAGGAGGTTGAGAGAGGAGAAGAGAAGTGAAAAAGAGAACAGGAGGATCATCAGAATGAGGAAGAGGGCGGAGAAGGTTCTGGACAGGGTTGCTCGGGCTAATGAGACTGCTGAGGAGACATCTGAGGCACCTGAGACTCCAGAGGATCCAAACAAATCCATTGACGACGAGGACGAGGAAAATATCTCTGGAACACCTGGAGATGTCAAGGAGTTTGCGGGTGACTACGATGAGGATGAGGAGGTGGAACTCGAGGGAGATGTTGACGAGGATGACGATGAGGAGGAGGAGGAGGAAGAGGCGGCAGCGGCGGCGGCCGCAGCGGAGGAGAGTGAGGAAGACCAGGAGGAGGAGGAGAACAGGGGGACCTCTGGGTTAGGCTACATGAAGGAGTGCGAAAGGAGTGTTGAGCAGGTTGAAGGAGCTGTGAGCAGTTTTCCAGCACCGAAGAAGGGGATTCTGGTACCTCCAGGGTTATGGGCGAATAGATTGCTCAATGGAGATGCTGAGGAGAGAATTGCCACGCCGGAGGGGTCCAACGAGGGGGAGAAAGAGGTTGGGGATGAGGAGGTAGGGGATGAGGAAGGAAAGGAGGAGAGGGAGAAGAGGATGAGGACGAGGAGGGCGAGGGCCAGGAGGAAGGCTGTGCAATTTGCGGATGGAGTGAAGCCTGGGGAGGGCACCAGCCCCAGTGGGGGGGAGGGAGACATGCCATCGCCGCCACCGCCGGCTTCCTCTTCAATGCATGATCCTGTGAGGGAGATGGTGAAGAGGAGAATGAGGAAGCGGGAGAGGAAGAAGCCGAAGAGGGTCAAGGTGGTGAAGACTAAGAAGAAGGTGAAGGTGAGGATGTCGGGAAGATTATTTTATCCTGGCGGCTGCAAACGGGACATTTCATTTCTGATGATTGTTATTTTATTTCAGGTGAAGATAATCAAGCTGAAGAAACCGAGGATAACGCCCCTGACCGCCCTCATGCTGGATGAATCAGAGGAAATGGACGATCGATCACCGCCACCACCACCTCCAGGCTCACCACCACCTCCTCATCTGTGGCCGAGCTATCTGGCTGCTTACAGCGCAACCTTGAAGGCTGTGGAGACTGTTGTGTCACCTCCCAGTGTCCCTCAAGCACCACCACCTCCCACTCCACTTCCTCTTCTTGTACCACCCCCTCCGCTGAACTACACTATTCAACCCCTAAACAAGGCTTAATTTGGAGTTCTTAGGTAACTAACGTCCACATTCAGTGGTTAAGAGTGCAAAACTGTATATAGAGTATTTTTTATTTTTCTCTGTTCATTTCTGTATATCGTAATGTGACCATAGTCTGTCTATCACTCGTATATTTTTTCGTATGAAGAGAGAAGAGAGATAATGTCTATTGATGAACCATATTGTGAAGTCGTTACGTTGAAGGTTTATTAACGTTTCAATGAAATAAATGACTTTTGCACAAATTTTGAATTGTTCAAATGGTTTTTTTTTATTTTCTTTTCATAAATTTTCCTTGGAAAAATTTGGATCTCATGAATTGGGAAGGATTTTATGAGTTGAATTGAATAATAAATAATTGGATTGTGGTTGGGGGATATGGACAGGGGAGAAATCAATTGATTTGTGAATGTACAGTGGGTTTACAATTAAATTATTCGTTTGAACAACTGGTTAATTGAAGATTAACGGAACAGTCGGGGACACTTTCTCTTACGTGCTAGGGTTTCTTCGTTTTCGTTAATTTTTATTTTATTTTTAACGTTTTTCTCTAAAAGTGAAACGCATACGTGATTATGGATCGTAGATATAACCGAATTATCAACTGGAATTATATGCTGTATCACAATAAGTCGCATATCACAATTGTTTATTTTTGTCTCTTCGTTTTAGTCGACGTAATTATTTTCGTGTGAGCTCATTGCGAGGTTTAACGGCTCTTTATCGTCATTTACTTCGCATTTTTTGGATTTTGAGTGAATTGAGGAGAGTCGGAGAAGAACAGAAAACAATTTGTGACTGATTTTTTCCGAAATAAATGTCTACGATTTTTTTAAATTATACATTCAACTCGAGGATGAGCTATTGTAAATAAATGTTTAAGATTTTTTTTTCCAACAGGAAGAATTGCTTGATATTCTCCCCTGAAGATAAATCCACGAATAAATAATATTTCCCAAGTAAGTTTGGGCTCATTGAATTTATCTTGAGGACAAATAATTGCAATAAACAATTTTGGGCAATTTTTCTGTTGTATATTTTGTAATTCCTAAGAATTTTCGCAAAATAATTTTCATTAAAATCAGAGAATGAACAATCAGCAAATATTTTCATAATTCTCCATCACAACTCCCCCTCACCCCCTAAAATCCCCATTGAAATAATTTAAAAATTTCCATAAACTCGCACAGCGTTGGCATATTCTCGAAAAACAAATGACATATTTTTTATCATAATTTTATTCATAAATTTCCTGAAGTTTTCACTTAAGTGGTACATTCATCATCCACTCAATTTACAATTTATATTCATAATAAATGTCACTCATCGAATTCGTTTTACATTGTAGAACATTCGCCTGATTATAATTTTCCCCCTACGTTAAATAAATTTTCGTATAATCGTAAACTTGAGTCAAAAATTCAGGAATCTCGTATGAAACAAATCGAGCATTAGTACGAGGGGATAATTTACATAGTAAACAGTAAAATTAATAAGACCGAGATTTATAATTGATAAAGCGAGAGTCGGCAAGTGAGACACGAGTCGTCGACGAAGTCATTTTGCATTTGAAAATATAAAGACAAGAAGTGCTGGAAATATCTCAATTTCATCCAATCAATGCACTCCCAAATATCTCCAAAACGACGAGATTAAAAAAAATCATCTGCAGTTACAAGTCCCAAACCAGATTAAAAAAAAAAACCCAATGACCTTGAAAAAGACATCTCCTGTGTTGCATCACCGGGGATAAGTGAGCCTCTATAAGATTCATTGAGATATTTCCATCACTCCACGCATAATTAAACATTCAAGATCATCTGGCTCCGATCGAAGCAAAAAGCGTTTCAATCAATTCCCAGAGTTCGTCGAAAAATCGTCCCCACTCTCTCAATAACTCAATAACCAGCAAAAAAAAAAAAGAACCTAGAAATAATTTCAGACCATAAACTAACATATCTCTCGAATATTAAATCGCCTTATCACTAAAAAATTTTTCTATACAATTGTACAACAATAGAGAAAAATTTTTCTTTCATCCTATACAAACGTCTTCATGCCACCCATCATTTACATAATTCCTCATAATTTCACATGACAATAATGTGGCAATAATACTCTCTTTAAATGCGCTGCATTTAATAATCTATATTTAGAATTTGTCAATTCAATGATAATGAGAATTTCAATTGATCAATGACGTGATGAACTATAAATCTCGCTTCGTTAGTTGATGGTCTGTTGCACTATTTTATATTTCAATTACTTTACAAATCGATTTTTTATTTCACCCAGAACTTAATGATTTTTGTGCTGTTAACAATGATTACTGTGGATTTTTTTTCAATTACCTACGGAGCGAGAGAACAATTATCTCATGAATTTGTGGAATTTATTCCTTGAACGTAAGCAAAAAAAAAAATATATATGTATATATATATTTATAAGGAAAGAATAATTTAGATTTGTTGAGAGTCCGGTGAAGCGTAAATGTAGACGGCGAGAGTGGTGAAGGAGGAAATGACGATTTCGGAATGACTTTTGATGACTTGACCACGAGGTAATTGTAGAATTATTTTATTAATGAGTGCAATTATGAAAGAACAATGTATATTTGTTTTTTTTTCCGAAATAGTTGAGATCTCTCGAGTGATGCACCCAGTGATAAAATAATTACATTGATTAATTGTTCGAATTGTTTGCTCGTAACAGCGTTTGATTGTTTATTAAATATCTCTGGAAGGAGGAAATTCATTGGGGCTTTCGTGAAAATTGACATCATCGTTGAAAAAACGAGGGCAATATTTTCCTGAATATATTTTTTCAATTACCTCTGGGAATTTTCCTGGTACCCAGACGAAATTGGAGAAATTCCCTCTCGCTTAAAATCCCCAGAGAAATTCCGGTTGAACCTTGAAACTGAAAGCCCTAAAAAAAGATTCCCTCCCCCATAAAAGCTACAACTCCAAACATCACCAGCTCTCTCCTCCACCACGATTTTTGGTCAAAATATATTGGATCACACAAGTTAGCAGACGAGCAAGAGGCTCTGGCTGTGTCCCCCTAAGTAGGAAGACCCTCAATTTCCTGACTGGTAGCCCTGCCATTGACGGCCTCGATGCCCCTCTCCCTGGCCTCCTCATTCCCAGCCCTCCCATTGACCCTGACCTCGCCATTGTGCCTCCTGCCTCCCGGTGAGCCATTTCCCTCATCGTAGCTGCATCCACTGCGGCCGGAGCTGCTGCTGCTGCTGCTACTGCTGCTGCTGCTGTCACTGTCGCTCTCACTATCAACACTAGACTCCGAGCTCCCCCCCTTGCCCCTGAGGCTCTCATTCTCGCGCCTGAGCTGCTCATTCTGCTGCACCAAATCCTCAATTCTCTGCTGATATCCCTTGACCTTCTTCGCCAGTTCCCCCTCATTTCTCCCCTCGACATCGTCAGTCTGGAGATTCTTCGACCTCATCCTCTTCGTCAAAAGATCGAGCTTCGCCTCGAGCTGGACATACTCCTCGATCAATTCTGTCTTCGTCAAGGCACTCAATCTCTCGGCATGAAGGTCCTCGTAAGCGCTCGAGAATTCCTTGGTGAGGAACTCCTCCTCGTCCTCAGGTGACGAATAAAAATAATCCTCATCAGAGTCGATGCTGAAGCTCGAGTCCCTCGTTCTCGGCGGGCCCGCCGGCTTCTGAAAGGGCACCGTCACCTCCGGATTTGTCGAGGTCTTCGCCAACTTCTCCTCGAGGTCTGGCAGATCCGTGTGATCCTCCATCAGAAATTGGGTTGTGTTGTAGGGGGCTGGGGGCTGCGCTGACTTCTTCATCTGTCTCCCAATCGAGCGCCGGCGTTGCCTCTCAAACGGCGGCTGCTTCGTGTACGGCTTGAGCTTTCTGTGCTTTGGTTTACCTCGACGGGTTTTACGCTTTTTGCAGGAGACGTCGGGATTATCCTCCGGGGGATTGCACTCCTGCGAACTCGCTGCATTTTTCGTCTTACCGCAATTTGATTTTTTACCTTTTCCCGTCTGCAAACAAAAATTTTCCAATGATTAGTCTTCATTACCCTCGTCATTATTGATTTCATTTAGCTCCAATGGATTATTCACTCCGTTAATATGTAATTTTCAGGTAATTATCTCCAATAATCCACTGGCTCCAAAATTGTTGTCAATACGTTGTCAGGCGACTCCTAAAAAATCCATCCCCACCTCACCTGCTCTCGAATCGATCTTCCCAACGTTCGATAACAAAGAAACTCCATACCGACCCCCTCCCAAAATCCAAAATGTCGTCGTAATTAACGTCACGAGGGGGGGGCGGGGAACGAGATCGGAAATTGGTAGGCCTGCCATTAAAATTCTCCTCCAGTCCTCCAAAACGACCAGACCCCCCGCCCCCGTCGCCCTCCTCGCAGACAATAAAATATCCTCAAAAGTCCCTTCCATACCCCCCAAAAAATCCACCAATTTTCGAAGATTAATAATAATTAAAAAAAAAAATACTCACGTCCTTTCGCCCCCTGGCGTTTGCCAGCCTGTCGTTGGCCTCGCCTTGTGGTCCTCCAGAGTGCGCCTCGCTCGCCACCTCCATTGGTGCCTGCGGCGTCGGGTTCGTCTCAACGCCCTTCGCATCACGTACTTGATTAATTTCACCAGGACCATTCTCCTGATGTCCATGAATTCCAATAACTTCCATATTACTATCACCGTTAAATGTTCGCAAAGTCGTTATACCACACAAACTCATAATAATCACACCCCTCAACGCACTACCTCAATAAAAAAAAAAAGCCTCAACCCCAAAACTCCAATTTAATCGTAACTTTCAATTGAAATTTAAATTGTTGAAGTGCCTGGAGCTGCTCACGAACCGTATGCCAGAAGCGTAAACAGCGACTGAACAGCCATGTTTGATTCTCAAACTGTGATTCTCTCGCTTTGGACGATAGCAACTCGGCGGGGGCTGCTCGTTTCAGTGGTGGGGTGAGAGCTCGTTTGAGGGGGGCTCGATGTGCACCGAGAGAGGGGAGGAGGGGTGGAAAGTCTTTTTTTCTTCTCTCCTGCTACTCCCTCCCGTCCTCCCCCCCGCTCCAAGTCCATCCACTTCTATACAAATTTTTTTTTTCACTTCATTTGTCCTTTTTGTACTTCTCACTTGCCCCGTCTCACTTCTCCATCACTTCATCTCTCACTCGAGTACACGTAATATGGGGGAGATCAGAGGGAATTGAAGAGGAAGAATATGGACTATGAGAAACAAAACACAAACGCTGATACGTTCCACAGCACAACTGAGACCCCAGACTCTGAACTTTTGGATTTTTCGGATGGAGGGGCTTATCTCAGCCTCTCGTCTCCATTTTCTTTCCTGCTTTTTGGGTCTCAGGTGGAAGGGAGTCAAGGACAATTATGAGGTAAGCCTCAGGGACAATAGGAGTTTTTTTCTTGACGAATTTGGTAGCTGAATGTGCTGGTCACAACTTGTTTATCAAATTCTCGTTATGGTTGTGCGCAGTTTTGTTTTTGTTTTTGTTTTTTTTTCCTCTTCAGTTAGACTCCTTGAACGAGAGTTTTAACCTGCGGATTCCGGCTGTAGCTCACGTGCTCTAGGGAGAGAGTCGTTGCATCCAGGGAAGGGGGAGGTAATGATAATGAAAGGAGAGAATTTAATTCTTGGTGAGAGAGAGGAGTGCGGTAAGTATAACTCTGATTCAATGTTTTCTCATTTCTCGTGACATTTCTCTGTAATTTTGCGGAAATAACTGTCTAGCATGTTGAATTATTAATAAATTACACAGCTGGATGTTTTTAACTCCCAATGATCACGCTGCGAAGCTATCGCTGGAGTCTGAGGACTCTGGAGGATGTTTGCAGACACCTCCTACGTTTTAATGGCTACCAGCAGTGGTTGACTTGTTAGAAGATCCCATTTCCCCACTTACTCCATTCTAATTTCGTCAGGAGTTGTGCTATCGGTTAAAAGCAAGAGGCCCTCAAGTCGTCTTGATAAGAGTAAATCTCATTTGAACTTTTATTCGGTTCTTTTCACAGCTCAAGTGTTATCAAGAGTTGAGCAAGTCAATTGTTTGTGACAATAGCACGTGAGGCCTTTGTAAAGTCCTCCAGCGTAGTCCATAATTCCATAATAACCGACAAAAGAAACAGCTGGAATATGATCCGAAATGATTCCGGAATTCATCAACAAATGTACAGACACTAGACGACAATTTATGTTCGATCAGCTGATTGAGGAGGGCTTTCTCAGTGATAGTATCGACTCTGTCCACGGGTCAAACCCCGAATGTCCGCCCTGGTCCCCGACCCCACAGTCGGTCTCTTCGGCCCTTGTCTCAGACCTCCAAGTCCCCAAGGATACCCCATAATCCCCGCTAGCCCTCATTATCCTCCTCTTGCCAAATAAAATAATAAAACTGTGCCACTTCCATTGGCTTCTAGAAAACTATTCCTAAAACATTAATTCCCACTCGTGTGGACGATCAGGAGGCATCGATAGTCTTCCCCCCAGCTTTCTGCCAGAATTCCTGAGCTCATTACTCAAAAACAAAGGAATAAAAACAGAAAGTCTGGCGTGCAATGAAATGCAGGTCAGCCATAGTAATTCCCTAATCCCAAAATTGCAGTATAATTCCCACAATTATCATCAAATTGTAGTGGTTATTCACGCACAATTCACACATGTACGATGGAAAATCGTCGAGTAACCTGTATGTGGGTATGAGTTGGTATTATTGCCCCACCTCCCCAGCAAAACTATAAATACGGTGTCGCACAAGTTGCTTTACAACGCTCAGAAGAGAGACGACGATATATTTCACGAGTTAATATTCATCTATTCTGCCTCAACTCCACTGTTGTACGTGTTTTTAGGTGGAGAGGGGCCCGGGGAGGAAGGCGGAGGAACGGCGGGGAGATTGTGTTAGTGCATGTGGAAGTTGAAAAACACCTCTTCTCGGTTACAAGTACGGGTTTACACAGCGCTTGCGTGTATGTTACTTCATGGAGGGGCTTTTTCTCTCTTACATTGCGACCGTGTACACGTTTGTTTTCGGTCTGTACGACGTTACACGCTAGGCTGAAGGCATATTGCGGATTCAGCTGATCGAAAACCCGTGGGAGGTGGGGGCCCGGGGGGGGCCTCGAGATAATGGGGACGATCGATGTTAATTAATCGTGAATTTATTGTTTTTGTACTGGGCGGATATTGGTCTCCCTGGCTGAGGAGTTATTCAGGGGCAAATGGCGGAGAATATTTTGTTAGGATTGTTTGTTTTTTTTCTCCGGGGAATTCATTGGTTTCGGGGACATTTGTCGAGCTCTCGACGCCGGAATTCACTCGCAGGGATCGAATTTCAGAGGATTCTCCGGTATTTAGGGGAATTCCTGATGTCACTCCAGCTCTAACACTGAATTCTCCAGTTGTTGGAGATAATTGTTTGATCAGATTTTGGTAGGACAACTCATCTTTTGTGGCTCATTATTTTTTGTGCTAATTGCAGGTGTAATTGACTTGGAGGGGAGGAGTCTTAGAGGGAAACTTCGGACGAAACTGATCCTTCCGCTCATAAAAAACCTGAAGCAGTACCTCCACATTTTCCCCCAATAAATCAACCGAAACTGTAGAGTAAATCAACCCCAATTGCACCCCCCGAGCAGATTAAAATCTCTCGTCAACCAGATTAAATCGTCTTCCGGTACAAAGCAATTACCTCAATCATGTCGAATAAAAGAACCGACTCAATTAAGGGATTGACATAATTCAATTTCCCTCGAGCTTTCATGCACACCTTCCGATCGGTGTCTCCAATGCATTTCACGAGAAATAATTGTCATACATTTCACTCGCTCGAGCTAAATCTCATGTTTATTTTATTTTCTGTTTATCTTCAAATAAACATTCCGATGCAACAATGCGTTTAATGACTTTTCTTTCATTTGAGTCTTAATTGCAGAGCTCATTAAAATAAAAATAGGGAAACTTAAATCGTCGGGAGAAATAAAAAGAAATCTCCGAGTTCCTGAGGGGAATATAAAGTGAGTTTTCATATGGAGATATCGGAAATGATTTTTTTTCCCCACTGGAGACTACATTGTAGCACGTATCAAAGTCTGTGCATTAAACATTCCGTGGATTCAATAAAAAAAATGACAAAACATTAGTTAGCGTCCGTATGACATTGTTCCCCCGGGTGAAAATAAAAAGCAAATGGCCGATATAAAGGAAAATACAGTCTGGAAAATTTAGAACGCACCAAGACGGCCCGAACCCATTGGAGGAAGCTTCGGGCCTGCACAATTCGACCAACCGTACAAACAGAGTCGGCTGTCGCTTTACAACTCTCCCCTCCAAAGCCATCCTAATCTTTTCTCTCTAACCTCCCTCCTCCATCTGCCCGTCGCCGACCGTTACTCCCCTGGCCCCTTTGTGTCCCCTACCCCCCCGCGGACTCTTCAAAACTGCACCCTCCTCACTGGCCTGAAACTCCGGCTCCAACTGTAGATCTTTTCATTTTTTTTTCTGCAAACGCAAGACATCTTTGCAGGGATGGCACCCGAAGAATTTGGATTACGATGGTCCCCGTTTGTAATGGATTATTATTGTAGTAATTGGGCTGAGGTGCTGCCGGAGGGACTCCCCAATTTTAATGAATTAATTAATTACTGGCTTTGGAGATGGGATTCCTGGTGGAATTATGTCACTCGGGTTCGCCTCAATCGGCCGGAAAATATTTTCTCATCTCTCGCCATTTATCGTCTTTTTTTTTGGCTTGCGATATACCAGAGCAACTTTAATGCGGGAGGGAGGAACCATGTGCAGTGGCACGTATCCAACCGCGTGTACATATATGTAGGCAATAGTGACCGCATCGAAAGTCATGACGATTCCCTCATTTTTTTTTTTTAGCCGAGGAGGGGAGTAATGAGCTATTTATAGAATGTTTTTGCGGTTCTGGTAATCATTGATGAATGGTCTCACTTGATTTAATTGTTTTTATTAGGTAATTGAGGGATGAGGGCTCTGGATTTATTTTAAGGGGTTTATGGAGGTCTTGTTAATCGATCGATCGGCTTTTGGGGTGAGGATTTTCACTTTTTATCAGCTGTAAACCTTTTTTTACGCCCGAGGACTTGGTCTGACTGAAGTGGAAGCCAATTCATCAGCTGGAGCTCACTTCAGGCCATACCGACGTCCGTAAAAATCGCGGAAATGGGGGAGGACAACTTTGCGCCGAGAATTCCGCGCGGAGGTGAGCTAAAATAGATCGAGGAGATGATTTAAAGATTGGTTCAATTTTCAGGAATAAAATGAGACGATTTTGAGGTCAGCTGAAGGCCTGAAATAATTTTGAGACATTTCCGAAAAATCGAGGTGGCTGAGAGACGTCGCCGCCATCTTGTTTCGCTACCGCTCACCCTCCCGCAATCCCCAAACTCTTTTCTCCCATTTAGGTATCATTTTTTTTCGAAAACAAAATAGTTAAATATTTTTATCATTAATTAATTAAGGAAATCAAAATGTTTATTGTTGTAGTGAGGAATTGCGCTATTTTTCTCGCAATTCATCTCTTTCTCCACTCAATTTTGATGGCCGAGGTAATGAGAAAGTTTTCTATCCCGATGTAACAATTTAGGATTTTTATTCCACCTAATTCAATGAGTCCCACTCTCTTGACCTCGAACCACGGACTGGGAACAACTTTCGCGGTTACAGCTGCACATAGACAACAGTATAGTCCAATCGCCAAGTGCATTGATTGACAAATACGAGTACTAGAGGGACGGGAGGGTGGCGAGGGGCTGGGGGGGGGGGGGGGGGAAGAAAAAGGGGAGGAGAAAAAAGGGGGGAGAAAAAGCGGAGATAACTGTTGGAATAATTGCCGAGGGGTCGGAAAACTAGGGAAAAGTCAGGCGAAAAGCTGTACCGGAGAATCCGGCAACTGTTCATTCAAGCTAATTAATTTTTATTCATTCCTCTTGCTCTGATTAATCTCCTCATGCTGATTTTATGTTTATAAATAAATTACTCTGTTCGTGGATTTTGTGAATTTTTTTTACTGATGTCATGCCATACACAGATTAGACATGTTCGGTACAAATGTTTGATTATTGCTGTTTTTATTTCACAATTGCAGTGATTACGAAAATTCTTGTACGAATCTGTCTATAGCGCGAACCAGGCAGCATTTTAATAATTTTTTTTTTTAAATTCGTGGTGAAAATATTTATTTAGTCCAACTGGAAAAGAAGAGAAACAAAAAATTGAATGGTTTTTTTTGGTTTTGGAAAATCTTTGAGGCGATTTGTCATGGGTGAATGGATGAGTGAAGTAATTAGATTTTTTTTTTATTAATTATTGTTGAGGTGTTGGGAGGCCTGACGTATTTTTTTATTCATTCATTTATTGCAGGGGCAGTTGTAAATAGACTATTGTTAATATTTTTAGACGGCTTGAGTATAATTTTGCTGATCTGTAATTGGATTTTATTTTTATTTTGTGAGAGTTTGGAAGAGTAGAATTGAATTGAATTTCCTTGGCGTCTAAATAATTAGAGAAAAGACAATTTTCCAGCTCATGAATTCCCCATAAAAAATCATTCGGTAGTTATCAGTTGTATAATTTTTAACCACTGGTGAACTGCTGACTTATTCAACATATCAAATTAATTACCTTCTTGAATCCAATGTCAGCTGCGTATTCTCTGAAGCACTGGCGACAGATGTTGAGGCCATATTTACGGATGAGACCGTGTTTGTTAGCACACGCACGGCTGAAAAATCCAGAAACAAAAGCAAATGAATCTCCATTCCTCTTCGTAATTATTCATTTGTAGTCAGTAGGGTGAAATAAATATTTTTCTTCATTAAACTTATGCAATTGCGATTAGAATTAGGCGTAAATGTACTGCAGAAGATCAGTCTAGGCTCATCACGAAAGCAACGATTCCTAGTTTCTCCAGAAAAAAATTATCTCAGTTCATTAAGAATTCAATGGGCAATTAATGTTCTTTTAATCGCCAGCATTCACCTCGCAATTAATTATTTTTTGACACGGAATTTTCTATCATTAATGACGCATCTCCATTTTGAGGTTATGTTGTAACACTCGAGCATTCATCAATTGTAAGATGATTTTATTCACTCAATTTGCCTTGATTCACGGCAGAAAATGATTTTTCACGCAAAGTAATTAATTTTCTTCGTTAATTGGGGAATTAAGGGGACATAATCAACCGTTGGGAGCTGGCACACGCGGTCATGACGTGGGAGGTTAACGATCTTCGCTGGCAGTACTCCCAGATGAAATTTTTCATCTCCAAATTATTGGAGAACGGAATTTTTAATTAGCCAAATAATTAAACTCACCAGGATCTCGATCCTTGGCCGTATTTTCTCGGGTGAGAGTACCAAATATTCTGGAAACCCATGTCGTTTTCACGCTCGCTGAATACGAAAAGAGAGACGGAGGAGAAGCGGAAGCAGAGGGAGGCACAGGCAACCCCGGACGTCACTAGGCATTGGAGGGATTATTTCAAGTTGTCAACAATTCCGGAAAAGAAAATTTGGGAAACTGTTTTGAAAGTTGTCCTAGACTTCTATTGAGTGGGAGATATTTTCTGCTGGAGGGTATAATTTATTTTATTTCAAAGAGATTAGAGTTTAATTTTTCCATGCCATTTATGGACGTCTCAAGTATTTTGTTTATTTAATTTTTGTCTCACTGAAAAGAAATAAAAAAGAAGTCCAAAAAACTTGGAAAATTTGTTAGAAAAGTAGCCCTAGTGATTTTATCTAGAACAGTTGTTACTAAAAAACAAATGACCAGTAAAAAGTTGGAAATCTTGAGACGAGGTCGTCATTTTCTGGCGAGTGTCTTGAAAAAAATTAAAAGACAATTATTGAAGATCAGAGGATTTCTCTTAAAAAACATTCTCTGGCCTCTCACCAGAATTTCACAAATAAAAGTAGCATAATGATATGAATTAGCCGATCTCCGGTACATCAATCAAAAATTCCTGGGGCCCAATAATCTCCCCAAAAATCGTTTTGGCATATTATCCTACTTTGGCCACTGATCCATCGATTTTCTCGCCACAACAGAGAATGAAAACCGGTTCGGTAACACACGTGGAGTGTATTTAGAGTAGGGATAGGCACCAACGGACAACGGTAAATTTTTCAGGTACGTATAAGTCACCGATAACGAGGAAAGCATCGAAGTTACCTCCGTCCTTGCGCTAGTAATAATGCAGTGAGCAATAAACATTAGAATTATCAGTTGTGTTGTTAACAAAGTGGTAAAGATGTCCAGTGAAAAGGTAAAGAAGACTTTCTGCATTTTCACGATTTTCCCTCACTTTCCGCGCCTTTGGACTCGAGAAAAAAAATATATTTAACGGTTCTTGACTGGTCTCTAGAATTTCCCATTAATTTCCGGTATTTATTCCGATTTTTCACTCATTGATTAATGAGTTCATGGAAGGAATGCAAAATTTGTCAAAATTTCTGAGTAAAAAAAGCACCAAAAGATTGGAAAACAAATTAGAAGATTGACGTCAGCGGATTAAACTTTCTGATTATTATAAAAATTCATCGAAAGCAATTAAATTTTTTCTCTCGAGGTATTCAAAAGGTGTCAGATCTCCAATTGTCTCCCAGTCACAAGTGCCAACAAAAAAACAAAATTCCAGAAGATTGAGAATGAGGGCGATCCGATCCCGGAGGAAGATCCAGAAGAAGATGAATCAAAATTCAAGACCATGACGAAGGCAATTTACAACGTGATGTTCCTGCCAGTGCTGCTGTCGGTGATAGCAGTACTGGTGCTCCACTACTACGACACGTTAATCGAGGCCCAGATCTCGCTGGCGATCAACGAGTCCAAGCCCCTGTACTGGCTCTACTCAAAGAGAGGAGACGAGGCGCACCTGAAGCACGTGATCAATGTCCTGAACAAGTTGGGCTACCGTCGAGGAAGCAACGAGTCCGACTGGAACTTGCTGTGGGCCCATGACTACCCGTTCCAGTCGTTTCCCCACCTGAAGCACCTGAAGCCCCACCAGCGGGTGAATCACATCCCAGCCTGTGGCTTCTTCACCAACAAAGTCGATCTGTCAACGACCGAGAGTGTCTACCTCCCGGCGGCATTCATGATCCCCGAGGACCGGGAAAATCTCCTGGACTTTGTCCACAAACACCCGGAGAAGAGGTTCGTCCAGAAGTCGAACGCCCACCGGGGAATACAGATTAAAAAATTCGAGGACTTTGATTTTGCTAAGGAGGAGACATTCATTCAGGAGTTCGTGGAGCGGCCATTCCTCGTCGATGGCTTCAAGTTCGATCTCGGGGTGTACACGGTTGTCACTTCGGTGGACCCCCTGAGGGTCTATACGTACAAGGGAGACGTCCTCTTCCGGTTCTGTCCCCACGAGTACTACCCCTTCGATCCTGAGGATACGAAAAAATATGTCGTCGATGACGATTACCTTCCCATCTGGCAGGTGCCCTCCCTGAGGAGGTCCTACGAGGACCTGGGCTTCTCCATGAAAGACACGTTCGACGCGCACCTGAGAGCCACAGGAAAGGAGCCCCAACGGATCTGGGACAATGTCGACGAGGCTATCCGGACAATTCTTCTGAAGAAGGAGAGGGACATGGCGAATGTCGTAAAGAAGTACTCGGAGAGGAGAAACTTCTTCGAGCTCGTTCGCTTCGATTTCATCGTTGATGAGGAGCTGAATGTCTTCCTGATGGAGGCCAATATGTCCCCCAATCTGTCCTCCGCCCATTTTCCTCCGAATAGACTGCTTTACGAGCAAGTGCTCTTTAATCTGTTCGCCCTGGTCGGAGTGGCGCCGAGGGTCGATACTCCTTTCAGAAAATCTAGGTAATTATTGTTATTATCCGGCTGGAGAGGGTTGGGGGGATGATTTTGCTAATGCTAGAATTATCTTTTCGAAGTGATAATTGAGAAACAATTGGCTGCAGCTGATTTTGTTGGGCTCCGGTAGGAAATATTTTATAGGAATAACCACTAGTGCTTGATCATTCACGCAATTTTGGAGTCATAATCGATATTATTATTTATTTGATGATTTAGTACTTGGGAAGAACGAAGCTTCGAGGTAGCGGACAAAAATCTGGTGGTTCTTCCAGAAATCTGCACTGCCTGCACAGATTGTTTCAGAGTTGAGTGTCAACTCTGCAAACAGTGTTTCACTGATGAGATGAGATCAATATTCGCTCAGTGTTACACTGAGCACCAGAATAAGATGGATTTTAAGCGAGTGTTTCCACCGCCAATAGTAAGTGATACTGTCCAATTGCATTGTAAAAAAACTGGTATTTACATAATTGCTGCTGATGATTTAATCACTCAATTTGCTCTCAGACAAAAGATATGATCTTGAAAGACTACAGCCTCAAGAATCAACTGCTGGTTCGTTGGTACCAGGGTAAATGTGAGATAGACGTTTCCTGGTGCCCCTGAATTCCACCAATAACATCAACAACAAGAGAATAAATCTATAAATATTTATAAAATACAAAAGTATCCACAGTTAAGTTTTCCATGATTCAAAGTACGTGTGAAATAAAGTTAATGTTGAGGAACTATTGCACTTCGTCTTTTCCGCTGGGTTTTCTCCCCTTCTTCTTCCTCCCCTTTCCCATCTTCTCGACAGGAACATTGGGATTGGTGCCTTTGTAGAATTCTTTCAGTAGTTTCATGGCCTCCTCGGCTTTGACACCGCCAGTCACTCTGACCCCGTCTTCGTAAACACTGGAGACCTCGAAGACACTTCCACAGCCGCCAAAGCGATCGTTGTTGCATCCATAGACGATACTTCGTACTTTGAGCTCCTGGAGGGCAGCTGCACACATGACGCAGGGCTCGACAGTGACGATTACGTCGAGACAACTGAAGACGTCTTTGTAGTTGAGACTCCTGGCCTTGCAGAACTCCAAGACATCGTCTATGCAATTGATCTCGGCGTGACGAGTTGCATTTCGAGTCTCGTTGACTCTGTTGTTACCAGTGGCAATGATTTCCCTCTCGTAGACGAAGAGACAGCCGACGGGGACCTCTCCAGCTCTCAGGGAGTCCTCAGCCTTGGAGAGGGCCACGTCCATCCATTTGAGGGTCTCGTCGTTCGGCAGTTGGAGGGACGAGGACTGCTGGAGGGATGTCTGCTTCATTGTGGAAGAATTTCAAGAGGTTCAGCTCGTTGAGGATCTCGAGGGCTTTTTCACTCCAGTTCTGGCTGCCGGTGGAACGAGGACTGGGGTGGGGCATCCAGAAGACCTGGGCGAACGTGGAAAAGGGTGAGTGAAGTTACTCCATTTTTTTTTATAAAGAATTAATTATAATTACAAATTAAGGAGCTAATTTGACGAAATATTTTCGCGTACAACAGAAGAGACTAAAATTAATGTTTGTATTCTTGAATTTAATTGTTCCATGAAAGGTATTCGTCTAGAGACGAGTATTTCTTAGAACTCCTGGTTCTGTGTGATTTTTTTTCAGACAATCCCCGTCAAAATCCACTAAAAAAAATCTATTAAAATCCCCATTCTCACTTGGGTCTTCAACCCTAGAGTCTTAGTAACGTGTTTTGATCTCTTCTCCGCAAATCTCCCGACCCCAACGACGACGTCCACCCCTAGAACCTTGAGACTCTCCCCAAGGAACCAGTCGCACAGTTGGAGCAGTCTGCTCTGCTCAGGCCCCTGTAAAATCCAGAGAAGAAATCAATAAGAACTCCCCTCATTCGAGGCTAAATAATTCGGTTCCAGGAATTTTTTCCCCCCGAAAAGAATCCCCCGGAATGAATTCCCCCCATTGCTAACATTATTCGCAATAGGAATTCTTCCATCGGGTGTTGAAAATGAATTTTTTAGGGGGCATTTGGACGAGGGAGTATTTTGAGAGGGGAGGAAAAAATTCTGTCACCAATAATTTCAAAACAGATGTTGCCTTCAGCTCAGCAGGAGTGATATTCCGTCCTCCAGCGTCCATGAGAGCCACTGGGCAGTAATTCCTGAGGAATGAGTGACGAAAAAAAGCCTCTGGAGTGCAACACAGCCTCTTGAACAACTCCCAGAAACGTTTACCACTTACTTCACTTCGTTTACACAATAATCCACAGACTCTTCTGTCAGGATGTTCCCTGGGAGGTCTATCGACAATACCACTGAGTCCTAGCCAATTGACCACTGTATTCACCTCCCCAAAGGGCACTCCCGTCTGGGACATGCCCCAAGGGCCTGGGTTCATCCCCAGAAACAGGATTTTCTTCTCATTTTTGCAGAATTTATTCAGATAATTCAAGTGCACTGAGAGGGCATATTCAATTGGGCTGTAGAGGTACTCCACTGGGGCTTGGAATAATATCTCTTGGAGGGTTTTTGTTAAGGAGAACTCGAGGGATAGTAGACGAGTTGGAATGTCCAGGGGGATTCTCTCTGAAATTAACGAGAGGTTTTTGGGGGAATAATTGGGGGATTGTGAGGATTTTTCAGGATCTGTTGCTGTGGGCTTTGGCTTCATGCTGAGGTCCAGAGGTAAATCCTCTGTGTCATCCACTCTGGCCCTCTTCACAGGCGATTCACTCATTTTTTGGGAGCTGGAGGAGAGGTTTACATTTTTGCTAAGTAAATTGTTGTACTTACGACTGTTTTTCAGCGGTTTTTTGGCACGTCAACCGGCAAATCTATGAAGATTCAGGCGGAACGACTGTAAACGAACACGACGTACAGGAAAACACTGGTACATAATGACATCTGATTGTACCTCTGCTGTCGGTCAATACGTGTCGCTAGGTTAGAAATCAATCTCGTGTCATCTGCAGTCGATATCAAGTTTCCGGTTGAGCTTCTGGAATTCGCCGCAGCAGGGGAGGGCGTAAGATCGCGACTCGGCAAAGACAATCTCTTCCTGCCGCCCAATACCGCCGGTGTGAGTCAACAAACGCCAGTTCTCAGGTTAACCTCTCATTTATTTGCAATTGTTGACATTTTCGTAAGTGGACCACGTGAAATAAAACATATTGGGAGTGAGAATGATCGTCTGAACAGGTTGAAGATTAGAATTTTGGAAATTCCTGGGAAATTTTCAGGGATTTCTTGGGGAATGTGAAGTGAAAACGTCGACGTTGGTATGAAGAATTTTTAGGTTATGTGAATTGTGTTTTGTTGAAATAATAATTAGTGATTGTTGGTGTTAATTGGAGAATTATGGAGAACCACGGGGCTACGGTGAAGTCCAATAATCCCGCACCGACGGTGGAGCAGATCAACGCTGACAGGATTACTCAGGTGAGGAAATTAATTGGATTTTGATGGGAGTGGGGAATGGGAACAGAAGCAAACAATTGGGAAATTGTATCGGCAATCGGAGGTTGTAGAGAAAAACTTTGAAGAGCGTTTTTTAGGGACTTAATTGTATGGGGATTATAAAAATTCTGTTGACAATTTGCTGTGGGGACAGGGGTTTGGGAATATTTGAAGAAATGTATATTGAATTCCAGCTGGCAAATAAATACTGGGCCCCCCACACGACCGAGTGTCACCTCCCCTTCGAGCCCACGATCGCGGAGGAGATTTACATCCAAGAGATATGTGCCTCAAAGTTCTCAATCCGTCGTATAATGATGCTCGAATTCAGTCAGTACCTCGAGAACTTCCTGTGGCCGAACTACGACGGGAAGACCGCCACTCGTGCCCACACGATGTCCATTGTAGTAATGGTGAATGAAAAATTCAGAGAGCGAGTGCAGGTGTGGGAGGCCTTCGAGAGAAACTCCACCCACTTCTCTGGATTCTTCCAACGGGTGCTGGAGGCCTGCCTGGAGGACAGCATTCTCGACTTCGATCTCAAGGAGCAGACAGCTCTGATCGTCTTCCTGAATCACTGCTTCAATTCAATGGAGGTTATTCTGGTGCGAGAGGAGGTGAAGCGGCTCGTCTCTCTGTCCATGTGGCTGTCACTCCAGCAGGGGCGGAGGGAGCTGGAGTTCAGGAAGCACCCGAAGTGGCGGAAACAGTGGAGAATAATTCAGAAACGCGACAAACCCGAGCTCAAGGAGAAACTCGAGTGGGACAGGAAATTTCTTCACAAACTGATGATTAAATTCATGACAATTCTGGAGACTATTCCGGAGGAGAGCCAGCTCAATCCTGACAAGGTGAGATACTGCGAGCGCTTCCTGGAGTTGGTAATCGATCTCGAGGCTCTGCTGCCCACCAGGAGGTTCTTCAATACTGTGATGGATGATTGTCATCTGGTGGTTCGCTGCCAGCTGTCGAATTTGTTGAAGAGACAAGAGGGTGGACTCTTTGGACAGGTGAGATTATCTTTAATTCCATTATTTTTAATAAACACACAAAAAATACTCGTATTTTATTTCAAAGATCTTAGATTGAGAAAGTTATAAATTATGAAATATCATTGCTATTGCGATCATTGATTGACGATTGACATTTTCTCTTTCACATTTTATTAAGTCATTCAGAGTTCACTGCTCTCGTACAAAAAATTGTGCTATCTATTAAAATCTCTTACACATATAAATACAATATTAAAAATTAACTCGCTCGTCCTTCTCTCGTGATATGTGAGTAAAGTACAATTGAATATAACCTACGAAGTCACGTTCTCCTAAGGCCACAGTCTCTCAAACATCAAGAATCGGCAAAACAAAAAATACACAGTATTTCGCAGGTGTGAAAATTGATATATAAAAAATTGGAAAACAGATGTGCAAAAATGGCACAATGAGAGAGAGATAGGGAGAGAGATAAGAAAGAGGATTCATCATAAATTGCACCCAATCCTGGCAGGACTAAACTGATAAAACCAGAGGGAAAATGTCTCCCGACCCACCAGTTCCATTTTATCTCCAAAAAAAAATCATTCAATCAATGAAATAATTTTCATTTTGATGATTACCAAAGTGTGATTATTTGGATTGAAACGAGAGGCTTCAGAGGACATTTGTCCTTCCGACAATCAGCGAATGATGGACCTCGATATTCAATAGCCAGCATTGATAGCTGTCATCTCCTCTCCCCAGTCAAGGCCATCGGGCGTGTGACGACTGCTGGTGCAGCAATTGCACGTTTTACTCAGCAAAAATGTCACCCTCTTCTGGCCAAAAACGCAAATATACAGGATGGAAAGTGCTTGAGTGATATTGAAAAATATATGAGCATAATATATCTCGTCGTATCTGATCTGTGACATGAGAATCGAGAGCCATCCAATGCTCATTACCACATAAATAAGTGTAAATAATCGAAAGCTGTACTTCATTTTGTGATGAATTCTACCGTAAGTGCACATGCGCTTGATTGTACTTGCTGTGTTGAGGACAAAGCACAGATCAACGATTATGGTGAAAGCCACTGAGGTGAATAAAACTGACATTGCCAGTACTCCAACTGTTTCCTGTGGCTCGTTGGCGTGCTCAATATTAGCCACTGGTGTTCCCTGATCGTCCAGGGCAAAATGGGCAAATAATGCTGTCGCTGCTATTGTTAGAGTCGATCCCCACACGTAAAATGAGTAGTAACAGTATTTTCGTCGGTCGGTTACCCGGAGGAATACGTTGCGCGAGCGGAAGGTGTTCCAGACGAAGTAACCAAGGGCGTTGAGCCAGAAAAAGGCCGCCAGGAGGGATACGTAGGCTATGGTATCTGGAAATGAGAGTGTTTTGGAATTAATGGAGACGCGTTCAAAAGGAACTTCTGGATATTATCAACTGGTGAATGACAATTCAACTGTAAATATTGCATTAATTTTCAATTGTTTTTGAGCTGAAGGAAAAACCTGGGAACGCGGTCCAAAAGTACAGAAAATTCCGTTGGGGTTTTTTTTTGTCGATTGCCATTAAAAAATTATTATGTGGACATGTTTTCATGGTTGGACTGTCTCGCTTAGGGTCAATGCCAAAACAATAACTCCTTGAAGTCGTATTTATCTCTGTCTCGCAGTCATCGATCGAGATGACGAACAAAGTCTTTCAATGTAAATACAATGAGCGATTTTTTTTTGCGATGCAGTAAATATGAATTTTAGTTCAAAGTCTGACGACTTTTTGAACGCTTTTTGGAGATGACAGAATTGGTAGTGAAGATTTGGGGTGAAGGAATGATTTGGTGCTGGCAGAAGCCGCTCAATTTATTTAACTCGACTCACCGGCGATGAGGAAACTGACATGACTAGCATTCTGCGTGAAAATTCCAACAGTAGCAGCAACTTGATTAACCACTAAGCACAAGCTCATACTACTGATCATGTTCCCGACCAGATCTCTCAGTTGAGGTAGCACAAAATAGACAATAGCAACCACTAGATAACTGGCGATAGCTGATGCTCTAGTGATGGGATCGATCATATTTCTCACGAGATAATTCGTCTCTCTCCAAGGATGCTTGACATTGGGAACGCAAATCATGGCATAAGTTGTGACTTTTCGGTCGCCCGACAGTACTGCCTTCTCCGCGCAGTAATGGCCGAATGAGTAGTCCTGGTGGAGGGGCTCACCAGTTGTCTCGTCCTCCTCGTAGCTCTGCATGTACTCATCGAATGTCTTGACTTTTTTGTCCAGCCAGTTGTGATGTGTCACGTGACGTAGTTTGCCAGATGTCAGGATGACAAGCTTGTCCTCAGTGCCGTAGTAGACTTGCCACTGGGTCTCGTCCTTGCCGCAGACTGGGGAGCCTATTCTCAGCTGATAGTTCACGGGTTTCTTTCGGATTTTCGTTGGGAATTGATCGTCAACGAACTCGGGCTTCCAAGGGCTTGATTCATTGGTTCTATCGATTGGTGTGCACAACGAGTCCACGAGAATTTCGTTCAATTCGCAGCATTTGGCGATTTTTATCGAGGATGAGGGCTCTTCAGGGTGAGGCTCCACTCCAGTGTTGGAGTGGACGAGATGTGTTGTGGAGAGCAGCAGGAGGAGGGCAATCATTTTTCTGTGAAAAGAAAAGACACGTTTTTTTTCAGTAGTACTACTGACAAAAATCAACATTTTCTCCTGGAGGAAATGACTGGAGTCATTGCTCAAGTCAACTCCTGAATCTTAAACAATCAATTGCTATTTAAAATGTTGAGAATATTTTTTTCGACTTTTTTTACTTCAATTGGCATTGAAATTCCGGTTATTTGGATGGATCTGCTCACCTTTTCTGCCCATACATGGTTCACATCCTCATCATGCTCATCACCATGAAATTGTTCTACAAATAAGCTCGCGTAGGCTAATAGCTACTTGTTTTGTTAAAAAAATAATAATAATCGATGATGTTAGGACAGTTGCACTCGAACGGTATCGTTTCACTCACTCCTCGGCGCTGGAATTTTTTGTTTCCAGTAATCGGAGATGCTGGGGTTCAGCGTGTCTGAACGTCATGACACAGACGAGTGTGCGATGACTTAGACCGTAGAAAGGTATAGGTTGTTTGATGTGATGGAGTAATAAATGGGAATGTACGCAATTTTGCCGGTGACTCGTCTGTACCGAGTGAAAATGCGGTTTTGGTATTGTCTTCTCCCCCTCTTGGCGAATGCGAGGCTTCCCCCCTTCCTCGCGAAGCAATGGAGGGAATTATGTTGTGTACGCAGTTCTGTAGTTTGCCATTGGCTACACCTGGAGGGGATTTCAGGGGCACCTGGAACTGGAGCTCCACCTGGAGGCGAGACCCTAGCGGTTGATAATATCGTGTTCTCGAGAATTTGGTTTTCACTTTTTGAAGTGAACAAATTATTTTCTAAAACTGAAACATTACTTTTTTCTTCTATTCTGGGGATATATTTTATATAAATTATTATTATTGATTGTTTTTATTGCGTTTTAGTTGCTGGAGATGCTGAAGTTCTACGCGAGATTCGAGATCAGTGAAGAAACTGGAGATCCACTGACAGATCACGATATGACACAGTTGCATTACACAAAAATTACATCTCTGCAGGTAAAAATCTTATAAATAAAATGCATTGAAGTAAATTAATGAAAAAAAATATATATAACTCGAATTACGTGAATTATTTTCCAGAGAGCAGTATTCGCAAAGTTCCCAGACCTCCGCAGCTTCGCCCTGGCGAACGTGGCAAGCGTGGACACTCGTGACGCCCTCCTAAAGCACTTTGGATTCCTCACTCAAGAAAAGCTGAAAGCAATCGCTAGTTATCTGAACCTGGTCCCCCCAGAGGACCGTCTAAATGACGAGAACTGGTACCGCCTGGACACGGACTTCCTCCAGGAGCTCTTGATCTCGCGTCACGAGCGTCGGGCCTCGCAACTGGAGGAGCTGAACGAGATGCCCCTTTACCCCACTGAGGACATAATCTGGAACGAGAGTATCGTCCCTACCGAGTACTTCTCGGGGGAGGGCTGCCTCGCCCTTCCCAAACTCAATCTTCAGTTCCTCACCCTCCACGACTACCTCCTCAGGAACTTCAATCTCTTCCGGCTGGAGTCGACCTACGAAATTCGTCAGGACATCGAGGACTCGGTCTCTCGCCTCAGCCCCTGGAAATCCGAGGACAGTGGAGTCTACTTCGGTGGATGGGCAAGGATGGCCCAGCCCATCACTCAATTCGCAGTTGTCGAGGTTGCCAAGCCCAATATCGGGGAGAAACGGCCGTCGCGGGTGCGGGCAGATGTCACGATAAATCTCAGTGTGAGGAGGGAGATTAAATCGGAGTGGGAGAATTTGAGAAAGCACGACGTGTGCTTTTTACTGACAGTCAAACCTTCAAATCCAATTGGTACGAAGTACAGTCACAAGGCACCTTTTGTCCCCCAGGTAGGCTTGACGTATGTGAGGGGTTGCGAGGTCGAGGGGATGCTCGATTCTAATGGAAGGGTCATTGAGGACGGACCCGAGCCGAGGCCCATTCTTCCCGGGGACTCCAGGACTTACCGAGTCTGGCTGGATTCCAATCAGTACAGAATTGATATGGACAATGCTAGTCACGGATCCGAGGACGTCTACGAGTCCTTCAACATAATAATGCGTCGTAAGCCCAAGGAGAATAACTTCAAAGCAGTTCTCGAGACAATTCGCGAGCTCATGAACACAGAGTGCGTTGTTCCAGACTGGCTTCACAATATAATTCTAGGTTATGGTGATCCTGGAGCGGCTCGTTACTCGCGAATGCCCGACGAGATTCCGACAATGGACTTTAATGACACATTCTTGGACATAGATCACCTTCGCTCGAGTTTTCCAGGATATGACATAAGGATAGAGCAGACGGACGACGAGAGAAAGCTGGAGAGGCCCTTCAGGCTGACATTCGAGGACGTCGTGGCCAAGCAGGAGAATCGAGAGGAGAGCCGGATAATCTCAGTGGAGCCCCACGTGCCCCCCAGCAGAGGCCCCTACAAAGCCAATCAGCCCAAGAAGAATCAGATTCCCTTCACCCCAACTCAGGTAGAAGCCATTCGTGCTGGAATGCAGCCGGGGTTAACACTGGTTGTTGGACCCCCTGGAACTGGAAAGACTGACGTAGCAGTTCAAATAATCTCTAATCTCTACCACAATTTTCCGAATCAACGAACGCTCATTGTTACTCACTCCAATCAGGCCCTGAATCAGCTGTTCGAAAAAATTATGGCTCTGGATATTGACGAACGCCATCTACTTCGTCTGGGTCACGGTGAAGAGGCCCTGGAGACTGAGAAGGACTTCAGTAGATATGGACGAGTCAATTACGTCCTTGCCAAACGCCTGGATCTCCTGATGGACGTCCAACGTCTCCAAGAGTCCCTGGACGTCAAAGGGGACGTTGCCTACACCTGCGAAACAGCCGGTCACTTCTTCAAGGACCAAGTGATGACCCGGTGGGAGAGATTTGAGGAGAGAATCGAAAAGCGCTCGGTGGGAAATGACAAAATCCCCGTCAACATTGTAGACGAGGAGTTCCCCTTCCACAAGTTCTTCGACAATGCTCCCCAGCCATTATTCAAGAAGAATCTCTTCGAGGAGGACCTGGAGATCGCCAGGAGTTGCTTCAGGTACATCGAGAGGATATTTACCCAGCTGGAGGAGTTCAGGGCGTTTGAGCTCCTGCGATCTGGCCTGGATCGCTCCAAGTACCTTCTCGTCAAGGAGGCCAAGGTCATCGCGATGACCTGCACTCATGCAGCCCTCAAACGTCGCGAGCTAGTGGACATGGGCTTCAAGTATGATAACATTCTCATGGAAGAGTCTGCCCAGATCCTGGAGATTGAGACATTCATTCCTCTGCTACTCCAGAACCCTCAGGACGGTTACAATCGTCTCAAAAGGTGGATCATGATTGGAGATCATCATCAGTTGCCGCCAGTCATCAAGAACATGGCTTTTCAGAAGTACTCGAATATGGAGCAGTCGTTGTTCGCCCGATTTGTTCGTCTGGGAGTGCCAACTGTTGACTTGGATGGCCAGGGGAGAGCCAGGCCCAGCATCTGTAATCTTTACAATTGGAGATACAAGAAACTTGGAAATCTTACGCATGTGGAACGATCTCCAGAGTATCTTGTCGCTAATGCTGGATTTTTGTACGATTTTCAATTGGTTAATGTTGAGGACTTTAATGGAGTTGGGGAGAGTGAGCCCAGTGCTTATTTCTATCAGAATCTTGCTGAGGCTGAGTACTGTGTCGCTGTTTTTATGTTCATGAGACTGCTGGGGTATCCTGCTGACAAGATCAGCATTCTCACTACTTATAATGGACAGAAACATCTGATTAGGGATGTTATTAATATCAGGTGTGCTAATAATCCACTGATTGGAAGGCCGAGCAAGGTGACGACTGTTGATAAGTATCAGGGACAGCAGAATGATTATATTCTGTTGAGTCTCGTGAAGACGAGGGCGGTGGGACACTTGAGGGATGCCAGGCGTCTTGTGGTGGCCATGTCCAGGGCTAGGCTGGGGCTGTATGTCTTTGCTAGGGTGTCGTTGTTCAAGAATTGCTTTGAACTGACACCTGCCTTTGATCAGCTGATGAGGAGACCACTGAAGCTACAGCTGTTGCCACATGAGACTTATCCCACCCAGAGGCTCAATGACGAGGAGCCCTGTGTGCCGCCCATGGAGATCGAGGATATGCCGCATGTGGCCAAGTTTGTTTATGATTTTTATATGAATAAGGTCAGTGGGATGAAGGAGGCTGCCAAGGGCTGGGCCAAGCCTGGAAGCACTCATGAGGCTCTTGGCCCTGAACATCATGTGCCAGTTCATCCGGGCGCTGATGATGGAGCATCTGATGATGAGGGAATGGAGAGCGAGAAGGAGCAGAAGGTCGAGATGAATGAACCCATTCAGAATTTGGTGGAGGAACCTACGGAGGAGGTTTGAGGAATTTGTGTAAAAAAATCTTGTGAATAAATTGAGAATTTCTAGAATATTTGATGTGGTTTTTTTTAATCAGAAGGGTTTAAGGTTAGAACACATTTTTTGTTTTTGCAGTTTGAAAGAACAATTCAATTCAATTGAGGACCTGACGCAAGTGATTAATTGACATCTGGATGTTTGTTTTGTTATGGAAATATTAAATTAACGAACAAAAAAATATGAATATTATATTATTCCAGGAATAATTAAAATTCATAATTCGGTGAAAGGTTTCATTTGTTTTTTCCCAAAAGGTAAAAAAATCCTAGAGCTCTCGTTTACCCTCATTATTCGCCAATGTTTTCTTCTTACTCGAGCAGTGTTTCTTCTTTTCTTTCAATTCCTTATTCTGCCCGTGACCGTTGCACATGTCCTCCTCACAAATCTCCTCCCTCATACGTTTTTTAGCTGAGGGAACGTAAGTAACATCTGGAGTCATGCTCGTAGTAGAAAAATCAGGTTCGTACTCTTCAATTCTCGTGCTAGAGCCCTTGGCGCTGGGTACATATGCTTCTGTCACTTCAGAAGATAGCAGAGTTCCCTCCCAGGGCTCGTACATCTCGTGCTTCGATGTTTTCTTCAAACTGAACAGGGAATTTGGAACGTAAGCAGTCTCTTCAGTTAATTTTCCTCCTGACGTTGGTGTGTACTCGTCGCAGTTGATGGCAGAGGCTTTCGAGCTTGGGACATAGGCTTCAGTGACTGCTGGTGGCAGAGACGACGTCCCAGAGGGCTCGTACATCTCGTGCTTGGATTTCTTTCTCAAGCTGGATAAGGAATTTGGAACGTACGGATTTTTATTGGATGTCTCTGAGCTATTTGAGGAGTCGTCAGGACTCGATTTATCTGATTTCATCCGCTTCAGGAGACTCTTTCTACTTGGGACGTAATGCAGGTCCTCCTGGCCCTTCAGGTGATTTGGAACCTCTGGAGGCACGTACTCCTCGTCCTTTCCCTCCATCAAACGTCTCACCCGAGTCTCCGGACTGGCTTCAGCCTCTGGAGAACACGAAGGCTTGTCGGTCTTCGTTTTCGAGCTCCTCGAGGATTTTGCGTCGTTGGGACGACGTTTTGCTGGAGTCACTCGGGCTCTTATCGTTGCTAGAGATGTCGAGTCCTTCGGGGCCTCATAGGAATAGCTAAAATTTTTTTAGTATTTTATTTGGGGGCCTATAAATGTTCTGCTGAACTTCATTAGCATCAATTATGTCAATTGTTTTTATGTTTTATTTGTCAATGAGAAAACAAAATGGGGGCGGATTCTTTAAAGTATTTGTATTGCCTCACATGACATCCATTCTCTGAGTGGATTTCCTCCTCTCCGAGCTCTTTCGCCCGTCATTCTCGGGGCTTATTTTACTGTTACGAAGGGCAACCCGTTGGATTATCTTGTACAAAGAACACCAGTCCTCCAAATTCAGCCATTTATTCGTCAGAATATTCTTTTTGTCGATTTCCACTGATTTCTCCTTCACTGTTATTATCGCTGTGGCCATGCAATTATCAGAGATCTGTGAACAAATCAACATATGTTTCTCATTTATTGTTTGCCAAACCCACTAATCAATCCTCTAATTTTCCCCATATATCCAGAATCGTTTAATTCAACAGTAAATGCCAGATGAACTCATCAGTGAAGCAACAAAGTCTCCATGAGTCAGGTTAATCAGGGTCTGGTCATTCCCTCGCCTCCCACAATAAAAAAAAACCCTCGCAGGTACTCCGAATGATTTCAATTATTGACAGCAACAAATGAGGTCAAGAGTCGCTTCACTGTGTACCGCTGTACATTAAGAATTTAACGCAATTTTTTTTAGAAACAGCTGTTGCTACTGATCGCCAGTAAATCCGCCAGCTGTTGACACAGTAACCTACCTTGATGACCTCCAGATACTGTCCATCTCGAAACATTTCCGGATTAGGAATTAAAATGAATATTTGCGGTTATCCGGAGGACTCGGTGGTGCGAAAGTTTTCGTGCAAAGGGTAATCGCAAGGTCCCCACCACATGTGCACTCACATTTTCAGGTTTTGGATGGCTGCAGTGTGGGTGGAAGGGGTTTCGCGTTGTCCGCGGCACCTGTTGGCCTCCAATCAGCTGATTCTTGCAGTGGGAATGACTTTTACAAAAATTTTGACTCGGCTCTCGGTGACTTTTTGGAAAATGTGGAGTCCCGACGTTTGTTGGCGTTGTAATTAATGTAATTGATGATTTGGTTGAGTGATAATGATTAGTTCAGTGATATTGATGAAAGTGGGGACAATTGATCTCTCAATGACATTGAGAGACATTTTGGGGACCAAAAAATGCTCGAAATGTCACTTTCGAGGTCTGGAATTCAATGGCCTTGTTTGGAGAGACTAATTTACGAGGTTTTTGAAGGAGAAATATTTTTCTTTATCTAATATGGGATATCCGGCGATTCATAACCTTGAGGAATTACTGATGGGGATCGCGTGAATCAGGGAGAGAGATGGCCATGTGTTGGATGACGTTCAGAAGGCTTCTTCTAATTGTTGGACTTATTGGAATTCTTCTGCTCATTATTCAGGTGAATATCAATTTGTTTATATTAACGAGGTAATCTGTGTCGATTTCTCCAGAGAAGACAATCTGGATTAATTCTATCCACAAAAAAATGATTGTAAAATTCTCTATTCAATTTTTTCGCGCATGATTGGAGATTTTTTGAGATTTATTGGTCATTCTACAGGTGAACCGGTCACCTGATGATGGAAAAACATCAGTTCCTGGAGGTGAATTGACGACGTTAATTTTCTAGAGATTATCAGGTGATTTATAAACAAATAAATGACTGGTTTATTCTTTCAGATGAACCGGTGATCCTCTGGTGGACACCCTTTGGGTCTGACGGGACTTCCAGAAGGTGTGGAGAGTCCCGGTGTCATTTCACTCAAGACAGAATTTATCGGAACCATCAGAATCTGAAGGTAATGCCTAAATTATCAATCTCATAGATTCCATTTATGTTAATTGAAATTTTTATTACATTGAGAGTTAATTGAGATGAATTTTTGTTCATAATTCCAGTCATTCTTGCTGATAAATTAGTAGTAATCATAATGAATTCTCTGCTTTCTCTACGACTGACAAAAATTGAAAAATTCATGTCTTAGGCTTGTTACGCATGAAATTCTCATAAAAGCCAGAGTCACAGAAAAATAATTCGCGTAATTGGTCTGCAGGCAATTTTATTTTATGGCAGTAATCTGGAGATTAACGATCTACCAATCCCTCGAGGCACTGGCGTCCAGTGGGGCTTACTCCACGAAGAATCGCCCAGAAATAATTTAATGTTTGTTCACGAGGAGGCACTCAAACTATTCAATTATTCATCGACATTTAGCAGATTCAGTGATGTCCCTCTGACGCTCGTTGATTTGCCTGGAGTGAAGGATTTATCAGGTGATTCGCCCCCCTCAAATTCTTTCCTATTTACATTTCGCACATTTCTAACTACATTTGTTTAATTAATTTATTTACTTATTTTTATATTATCTACGCTCGACGCAGACACCAAATTTTTTACCCCAACAAATGAGAAGAACAGACTGATGAGAAAAGAGAAGCTCTCTCCTCTCCTGTATCTCCAATCAAACTGCGATACTCTCAGCGACAGGGACTCGTACATTCAGGAACTGATGAAGCACATCCCCGTTGATGCTTATGGAACCTGTCTGAACAATCGGAAGCTCCCCGAGCATTTGAGAAATCATTACATCGAGAGCTTGACCAGCGACGAGTTGAAGAAATTCGTTGGGAGGTACAAGTTCACTCTGGCCTTCGAGAATGCCGTCTGCGACGATTACATCACAGAAAAACTGTGGAGACCTCTGATTGCTGGATCTGTGCCGGTTTATTATGGCTCTCCAACATTCAAAGTGAGTTTTTTCTTCCTCACCTGACTCTTAAAAAATTACGGAATAATAACTCGATAAAATCCGGAATAAATCTCTTGATTTGATGGAGAGATAATTAATTTGTTGTGATTAAATTCAGGATTGGCTTCCAAATAATTCATCAGCTGTCGCAGTCCAGGATTTTGAGTCTCCAAAGCATCTAGCCGAGTTCCTGCATCGGTTGATTAAGAGTGACGCGGAATATGAGAGATATTTGGGCCATAAATTGACAGAATCTGGGGTAACTAATGCCAGACTCCTGGAGCAGTTGAGGAGGAGACCTACAGACGTGGTTAGTGTGTTTGAAAATTATCTCCGGACGTTTGAGTGCCAGGTTTGCGCGAAAATCCATCGAAAGGAAGTTCGCACTGCCTCGAGGAGGGAATACAACTGTGAAAAACCGGATGGGAGATTTGATTTTGATGGAACACTGGGGAAAAACTCGTGGATTTATGTCTGGGATATGGAGAAATGCACGGGAAAATTATTGACTGAATATTTGGTGAGGAATCAGACATTTCAATCGAGGGATTTCAAGGCTAAGAAGATGAGGATGTATCGAAGCAATCAATGCTGAGGATTTTGGTATTTTTATTGGCGAATTTTCCGAGTTTTTCACGATTTCCGAACAACTTTAGAAACTAATTAATTAAGGCCAGGGAATTTGATGTAATAAAAATGAGAATTTATAATAAAAATAATAAACTGTCGGAAGGAGGTATTCAATAAATTTTAAACTCAGTAGGTATCCATGGCTCACGAATTTTCTAGGAATTTTCCAGACCCTCTGATGGTAATTTATCAGCTGCAGATGTCTACATGACCTTGAGAGGATTAAGAAGAAATTAAATGAGAAAAATTCCTTTTTTCATAGCACTGGAATTTTATATTAATATAAATCTACGGAAGTGTATTGGAATCTCTAGAAAAAGTCAATAATTTTGTATTTATTTTTCTTTTGAAATTGCCACGAAAGTCCCCCGTCAACTCCAGAAAAATGGAAAAAGTCGATTTCAACCAATTTCCATTTTACGACTCACAAAAGATTGAATACGCCATAAATACCCGGAGTAAACAATTCTCATTGCCCCAATTACTTTCAATTTCCCCTGCGAAACATCAGAATTCCCCGTAAACCCCAATTACTTCGAAACAGCATGAAAACGCCTGAAAAACATCCAATCATTTTTCCCATTTTCTTCCCCTTAGAGTTACTTTTTTATATTCAAAACTCGGTAAACTTAATTTCCACCGGCAAATCTAGTGAAATTGTTCCGAGAAAAACTGTGGAGTTATTTTTGTTGCGATTTAAAAGGGCCGAGAGTTGAATGACAAAAAAAAACGATTGAAACTTAATAAAAAATAAATAAAAAATTAATTGATTTTAATAACTTCCATTTCAGTCCAGTGAACTGTAGAATATTTTCGATTTAACCGCACGAAGAGAAATATTTAATAAAAATTACGCAACAATTCACGTAATCTGCTGGCGTGAGTGGTTTCCAGCCAATTTTTATGGGAATTGAAGAGGATAAATAAATAAATTCGGAACGTTAATGCAAATCCTCCAGATTACTGGTAATTTTGTACTGAATATTTCTCTACTCGTAAAAGCCATAATTTCTCATACCCCGAAATTACTTGAAAATTATAACGCCCGCAG